>PISX010026080.1:0-24937 GCA_004024625.1 Mellivora capensis | reverse complement strand
AGAAAGCCAAAGTTGGTGGCATCACGATTCCAGACTTCAAGCTCTATTACAAAGCTGTCATCATCAAGACAGTATGGTACTGGCACAAAAACAGACACATAGATCAATGGAACAGAATAGAGAGCCCAGAAATAGACCCTCAACTCTATGGTCAACTAATCTTCGATAAAGCAGGAAAGAATGTCCAATGGAAAAAAGAGAACCTCTTCAATAAATGGTGTTGGGAAAATTGGGCAGCCACTTGCAGAAAAATGAAATTGGACCATTTCCTTACATCACACACGAAAATAGATTCAAAATGGATGAAGGACCTCAATGTGAGAAAGGAATCCATCAAAATCCTTGAGGAGAACGCAGGCAGCAACCTCTTCACACTCAGCCGCAGCACCATCTTCCTAGCAACATCACCAAAGGCAATGAAAGCAAGGCCAAAAATGAACTATTGGGATTTCATCAAGATCAAAAGCTTTTGCACAGCAAAGCAAACAGTTAACAAAACCAAAAGGCAACTGACAGAATGGGAGAAGATATTTGCAAACGACATATCAGATAAAGGGCTAGTGTCCAAAATCTATAAAGAACTTATCAAACTCAACACCCAAAGAACAAATAATCCAATCAAGAAATGGGCAGAGGACATGAACAGACATTTCTGCAAAGAAGATATCCAGATGGCCAACAGACACATGAAAAAGTGCTCCATATCACTCGGCTTCAGGGAAATACAAATTAAAACCACAATGAGATATCACCTCATACCAGTCAGAGTGGCTAAAATTAACAAGTCAGGAAATGACAGATGCTGGCGAGGATGTGGAGAAAGGGGAACCCTCCTACACTGTTGGTGGGAATGCAAGCTGGTGCAACCGCTCTGGAAAACCACGTGGAGGTTCCTCAAAAAGTTGAAAATAGAACTACCCTATGACCCAGCAATTGCACTACTGGGTCTAAATTGCAAAACTGCCCTAAAGATACAAACGTAGTGATCCGAAGGGGCACGTGCACCCGAATGTTTATAGCAGCAATGTCTACAATAGCCAAACTATGGAAAGAACCTAGATGTCCATCAACAGATGAATGGATATAAAAGATGTGGTATATATACACAATGGAATACTATGCAGCCATCAAAAGAAATGAAATCTTGCCATTTGCGACGATGTGGATGGAACTAGAGGGTATCATGCTTAGTGAAATGTCAATTCGAGAAAGACAACTATCGTATGATATCCCTGATATGAGGAAGTGGAGATGCAACATGGGGGACTAGGGGGGTAAAAAAGAAGAAAAGAAACAAGATGGGATTGGGAGGGAGACAAACCATAAGTGACTCTTAATCTCACAAAACAAACTGAGGGTTGCTGGGGGGAGGGGGTGGGGAAAGGGGGGTGGGGTAATGAACATTGGGGAGGGTATGTGCTATGGTTAGTGCTGTGAAGTGTGTAAACCTGTCGATTCACAGACATGTACCCCTGGGGATAAAAATATGTTTATAAAAAAAAAAGTGTGATTGGGATTATGATAGGTACTGCATTGAGTGAGTAGATTGCTCTTGGTAGTATAACCATTTTAACAATTAGTGTATCTTCCAATTCATGAACACAGAATGTCTTTCCAATAGTGTCTTCTAAATTTTTTTCACTTGTTAGTTGTAGTTTTCAGTATGTAAGTGTTTTATCTCTTTGGTTAAATTTATTCCTAAGTATTTTATTCTTTTTGATGTTATTACAATAGGATTGTTTTCTTTACTTCCTTTTTGGATAATGTGTTGTTGGTATATAGAAACATAACTTATTTTTGTATGTTGATTTCATATCCTACAACTTTACTGAATTTGGTTATTAATTCTAACAGCTTTTTTGGTGGAGTCTTTAGGATTTTCTTCATGCAAGATCATGCCATCTACAATGAGAGATCATTTTACTTTCTAACTTTTCCCAATTTTTTCTGGGACTCCCATAATGCACGTATTGTTTTGATCAGTGTTGTCTCATAATTTTCTCAGACTTTCTTCACTCTTTTTCATCCCCCCCTTTTTTTAGTCTTTTAACTGGATAATTTCAAATGGCTTGTTTTTGAGTCTGCCAATTCTTTATTCTGCTTGGTCAACTTTGCTGAACCCCTCCAGTGGGATTTTTAAAAAAAAAATTCAGTTATCGTATTCTTTAGTTTGATAATTTGTTTTTATTATTTGTATCTTTTTGTTTAACTTCTCATTTGTTCATGGGTTATTTTCCTGATTTTATTTAGTTTTCTATCTGCATTCTCTAGTAACTCAGCTTCCTCAAGATGACTTTTTTTTTCCAATTTATTGTCAAGAATTTCATAGGTCTCCATTTCTTTAGGATTGGTTACTGGAGATTTATTTTGTTCTTTTGATTGTGTCATGTTCTTCTCAGTCTTTGTATCCCTTATAGTTTTCCACTGATAGCTGTACATTTGAAAAAAAAAAAAGTCACCTCTCCCAGTCTTTATGGGCTAGTTTTGTTTTTTTTTTAATTTTTGTTTATTTGTCAGAGAGAGGGAGAGAGAGAGAGAACAAGCACAGGCAGACAGAGTGGCAGGCAGAGGCAGAGGGAGAAGCAGGCTCCCTGCCAAGCAAGGAGCCTGATGTGGGACTCGATCCCAGGATGCTGGATCATGACCTGAGCCGAAGGCAGCCGCTTAACCAACTGAGCCACCCAGGCATCCCTATAGGCTAGTTTTGACTGAGAAAGACCTTCACCAATTAGGCTACCTTAAGATTATGTCTTTGTTACTAGCTGTCCCAGAAGTCTAATCTGTTGTTGTTTCCTTGAACCCTAATCTCCTCTATTGTCAGTTTCTTCACAACTCTTGTTTTAGTTCGGCAGAAACTAGCCCCTCAAGCAGCACATTGAATATCTGGGGACACTGGAACTGTATATACCACACTCTTGTCTCCCCCTGCAACCAGGAGAAGAATCCTCAGTTCTGTATTTTCTTTGATACTTGCTGAACAAATGTGGCTATAGAAAGATGCCCTCCTGCCAGCTGCTCCAGGCATCTAAACTACGCTAGTTTTTTCAGTGCTGTGTGTGTGATGTGACAGAATCCTGCCCCCTGGGAGTATACTGAAATGCCCAGAATGCTGAATGTTCACTCCTTTCTCTCTCCTCACCTTCCCTTGGAAGTAGTTAAGATCTTCTAGGGCAGAGTCTTGCTGGCTCAGGGGAGGGCCTGACACAGGTAAAGTTAATTTGCTTTTTTACAAGTTTCAGCACAACTGATCTTGTTTTTGTGCTCACCAGGGATACTACAACTTCTTAACTGGAATCTCAATTTCTTGTAAGGTAGTTTGTTCCTTAAATTGTTGTTAAATCAGTGTTTCTGTGGGACAACAAGCAATGAGACTTCCTAGTCCTCCATCTTGTTGACATTACCCTCTATGACATTGAACCTTGTAGTCTCTGCACTCTTCTGGGAAAGGTGAATCAACTCCAAAGGAAAGGAAAAGTATTCAGAAGCACCAGAAACCATCTTCTGGCGGCTTATTTGTATTTAATGTCGTATGGTAAGTAGCCCAGATTTTAAATTGAACCTGCTTTGTTGATTTGTCCAATTACTGAGTGCCTTTCCTAAAATGTAGGATCACCAACCTTTTCTTTAGGCAGACCTATTACTGAGGAGATTTAGCTCATTTAGAAAAAATGAAAGAAGATTCTAAACAAATACCAGTTATGAGGTTGAGCCATCAAATATGACATTTGCATGCAGAATTATGAACAAAATCTCAAAAATAGAATGTTACCATGGCTTCCATTAACTGTTTTTTCCACTCTTCTCTTAGTGTACAAAAACTGCCTGTTGGCTAGTCTACTTGCCTCTAGCTTTGACCTAGTTACATGAACATTGCCTATAGGACTTCTAGCATGTACTCTCTAAAAAACAACTCTGACCATGTCATTCTTCTTCTATTTTTTTTTCCTCTTATACCGTTCAATGCTTTGTGATCTCCAGAAACAAGAAAGCTGTTCTTTAACGTGGTATACAAGGTTTCCCCATTGCCTGGTCTCTACTTACCTATCCTTCTCTCTCTAGTTTCATCCCCTACCACTTAATTATTGTTCTAAAACCATAAAAAGCCAGAGCTTCGGAATTCTCTCACTGCTCACTCTGCCTGGGAGTTCTATCCCTGACATATGCAGTATGTTATTCTTCCTCTTTTTTACATCTTAACTCCTACTGTTGATTAAAAATAATTTCAGACCTCACTTCTTCCAGAGAGCCTTTTCTGAATCTCCCAAGACAGACTGACTATATATCATTAATATTTGATGTAACTTAGGGGCACCTGAGTGGTGGTGCAGTCTGTTAAGCATCTGACTCTTGGTTTCAGCAGCTCAGGTCATGATCTCAGGGTCCTGGGATCAAGTCCCCCATCAGGGTCCGCACTCAGTGTAGAGTCTGCTTGAGATTCTCTCTCCCTCACCCTCTGCCACTCCCACTTGTGCAAGTGCTCTCTAAAATGAATAAGTTTTTTAAAAATTTTGATATACCTTAGAAACTTCTGAGACTGTGATAAATATTGTGTATTTTTATTTCTTCTGGACTATGTGCTTCTTCAAGAAGGAAAATGTTTCACATTTAAGTTTGTTTTGCTGCACCCAGCACAATGCTTATAATATCTTAGTCATTTAATAAATAAAGGATTGTGTGTGGTAGGAAAAAACGGAGTTCAAAAATCTGCTCTCAAGTCCTGTTAATTCTGACTTACAAACAGACTACCACAGTATTACTGCAACCTCTTTATTGGGTTCCTGACACAGCTTCCCAAATGATCTATCTAGTTCTTTCTACTTGTTTCCACCCCATGGTAGCCATCACTGTAGACAAATCTTCCAAAATAACAGGTATAGAGGTATAAGTAATCAAGGTTTTCTAGCTTGGATTAAAGGTGTAGAAAATCAGGTTCAGATATTCAAAATGACATTTAAAAATGAAAAAAAAAAACATTCTCAGTCTCCAACTTATGTGCTTTTATTTGGATTTTTTTCCTTGATCTGAAATCTCTGTCTTTATCTTTGTACTAATTCTTGTTTATGCCCCAGTTATGTCCTACTTCCTAATTTTCAGATCTAGCTCAATGTCTAATAAGCATTGAAACCTTTCCTGATTTATTCCCCCAGCAAATTGGAATCTCTTTCATCTTATACTCCAACTGTGCCCTGTACAAATTTAAGTAGCACATTTTCAAATAAGTAATGTCCATTTTGTTCTTCCTGTTCTGGTCTAGAACTTACCTACAGGAAGGGACCCTATGTCTAGCAGTATGGTACAGTACTAAGAACACAGCATTTGGGATCAGATTTAAGCTGCAAAATTGACCTAGATTGTGTTCTTTTTAGCTGCAGGATATTCTTTTTTAGTCCCAGTTTCCTCTGCTCTTAGTAGGCATGATGGGACAAATTTTGGAAAGGAATTATAAATGACAAAACCACTATTTGTACAGCTGGAAAAATGAGATTCCATTTGGCATCACAGAGAAGTCTAAACTGACAGTATGTCTGGTGAGGCACAGGTAGAGTGACCAGTTTTCCTGATCTACTTAGAACTCTTCTGCTTTTAGCATCGGAAGCCCCACATCCTAGAATGCCCTCAGTTCCAGGAAAACTGTGATGGTTGATCACTCTACAGCTAACTGGAATAAATATTCTCATAGATCCTTGAATGACATGAATATAAAACTTGAAGATTTGTCAGACAGTGAAGAATAAAATGAAATAAATAAGACTGAAGTTACAATGATCAAACAGATGTTGCACAAATCCAGTCCCACATCGCAAAACCATTCCACTGATAGCATTATGAATACGTGGGACACTTGTTCAATAATCAAAAATTTGATGATTCCCTAGATAAAGGGATTTAAAAGGAAGATCTATAACCCCAACAAATTAGCTAAGAATCTCATTAGGAAGGAAGGCAGAATTATCATCAGGCTTGTTTCCTAACGAAGTTGATCAACCAAATATTCCCAGAACGTTGAGCTAATGAATATTATTGAAATAAAATTTTGGGAAAACAACATTTAGGTGGGAAATTGAAATGAACATACTACATTATATTTTCAGATAAAGTTGGGCTGCATGGAATTTTTGAGATATAGTAGAGAGAATGCTATGAACACATCTGGAAGCAGCAGGAAGTGTAGGAAGCCAGAAGAGAAGTGGAATGGCTAGAGAAAATGTGCTCTGACTTCTACATTTCAGTTCCAATAAAGAATAACAATAATAATAAAAGTTCAGTACAAGCAGTTGTCAGTTATGTCAAACAGTATGCTAAGTGCACAAAAGTTATCTTAAACCTCAAAATCACCAGGAGTTAAGTATCCACTTGAGAAAATAGTTCAGTTATTTGCATTTGGGAGGATAGGAGATGGCCAAGAGGAATAAGGGATCCTAGAGAGAATGAGATGGTGAATACTGCCATGCTTTAAGATGGGCAAGTCTCATTTTAACTACAATAGAAACAAGGAGGCAAGGCAGTTACTAAAAAGAAACTGAAATTAAGAAGAGGCAGTCATGTCTGGGACAGATTTGATATTATGCCATATTTTAAGTTTAAATTGTGAAAAGTGACTTTTAAGAAACAAGTTTTCACTGATGTTGTCTGGGACTAACATAAGAGATAAAATAAGTTTTGAATACTAAATTGGATTTCAAAATGCTGTACTTCAGACAATATCTCAAGGAATTTTGTTCTTGCACACTAATTCTGAGACAGTGTTTGGATTGTCCTACCCCCAAATTTCACATTAAAGGCCACAATAGTAAAGGATTATAGTCAAACCGGTAACAAACCATTATAGTTAATAATGCAGTTTGATTTTCCATCAAAAGCCTATAAACTTTTTCAGGAAAATTGTGATATATAAAGTTGGACTTAATTATTACTGTTGAAATATAATTGCAGAACCAAAGTCTTTTTTCCTCTAAATAAGCATATATTGGTTGTATGGAGGAAAGTTAGGAGAGAAGACAGTATTTTACATTTAGGAAATAACATGCCTTGAGAAGATTAACAAGATCTATCCCATTTTTTATTTTTTATTTTTTAATTTTTATTTTTTTTATAAACATATTTTTATCCCCAGGGGTACATGTCTGTGAATCGCCAGGTTTACACACTTCACAGCACTAACCATAGCACGTACCCATTTATACAACATTTCCTTTTTTTCCCCCCCAAACATAGGAAAACCACTTATCAACACAGTTCCCAAGTCACTTCCCATATCTGTCATTAGGGGGATTCAATATATCTTTCCATCATTTACAGGCAACTTTTTTTCATTTCATGCAATGTAATTGAAGCGGAGATGTAGTTCTTACAGAAAACATAAATAATCTGACAATTTAAGTTTTGAGAATTAAAAAGGATTAGTATATTTATTCTGTGAATGAGGAGACTAAAACTGAAATGAGAGGACAGTTTTTAATTAGAAAAAAATCATTTAAAAATATTTATAGAGTAATTACTATTACTATGTGCCAGGCATTGGAATACAGCAGTGAGCAGGCTGATGTGGCAGTGGTCCTCCAGATGCTTCCTGTCTGTATCACTTAACTATGGTCAAAACGATCCAGAAGGACATCAGAGTGCATTTACTTAGTGCACACCTCTGGGGACTGGCTGGGTATTCACTGTTCAAACTGAGACTCAAACTGAGTTGGCACTGTTGCTCTTGACTGGGCTCTCTCAAACAACTCAACTGACCGATTTTCAACTTTGCAGATTCCTTTTTGCTCACTCAAATAGATTAAGCTTTTCCAGTGAATTTTTCAGGACAGCTGTACTTTTCAAATCTATAATTTCTATTTGGTTCCTTAAAAAAAAAAAGAACTTCTATCTCCCTATTGTATCATCTATCTGATGAGACATTTTTCTAAAACTTTTTTAGTTCTTTAGATATTATTTCTTTTAGTGCTTTGGACATACTTAGAGTAACTAAGTTAAAGTCTTTCTCTAGTAAGCCCCAACATTTGGGGTTCCTCTGAGATAGTTTCTATTGGCTGCTTCTTTTAATGTAAATGAGTCGTAGATATCCTGTTTCTTTATGTGTTTCATAACTGTTTTGTTGCAAATTGGACATTTTAAGTAGTATAGTGTAAGAAATGTGGAATCAGATCCGGCCCTCTCCCCAAAGTCTGTAACTATCGTTTCTTGTTATTGTCTGTGCTGTTCTTTCTGAACCAATTTTCTAAAGTCTGTATTCTTTTTGTGTGTGAGTACTGAAGTCTGCCTGGTTTCCAGCTAGCTGATGAATGGGCAGAGATTTCCTTAAATTTTTGGAACCATAATCCCCAGATCTTTTCAGGAGCTATTTGTGTACATGTTATGGCACACCTTCAAAGTTCAGCCAGGAAGTTTACAACTCCACCTTAACCTTCACATCCTGCTCATGCAGAGACGTAATAAGCCACAGGTGAGATGCAATGTCTGTCACAGGTCTTTCCTGGATGTTCACATAGTCTTACACATGTAAATGGCCATCTATGTTCCTAGAAATATGTCAGAATTTTTCAAAGATTCCTATGGACATGTCATTCCACATGTTTTGCTTTTAAGTTTTTGATCAGCATACTGTTTTCCCCAACTGACAGACACTAGCTCAGTAAGCCATGATGTTCAACAATTGCCTCTGATTCTTTTCAGCAAATACCCCCAGAGAGTTTTGCCACTGCAAACAGTGGCCAGGTGAACTAAGGACAGCATTATGACTGGGTTCATCTAAGGAACCACCACTCAGGTAAAATAATTACAGTTCTCTGAAAATGGGATCTTGAAGATGTTCCAACCCAATTCTACCCCCACCAGCGGCTGCCAGATAGCTGGTTTTCTTATGATTGTGAGTTACAGGTTTCTAAGTCTACTTTGGAGCTGGGCAGAAAATGATGGGAATAAGGCAAGTTAAAATGCAATAAAGCTTGCTGTTCTTATTAAGTTCAGCCATTTTTCTTGCATAACTGCTTCCCCTAAATGCTGAAAGCCTTTAGTTAATTTCCAGAGTTCTAAAAATGTTCATTCTGATAATTTCTAAATTTTTCCAGTTCATGGAAGACAACAGAGAATTTTTGAAGGTCCTTAATCCACCACTTTAACTGATACCTTCTCTATCATATCCAATTGCCAGCTAAAGGTCAGCTGATTTGGGCTCTGCCCTACTTTTTAACCACCTTCTGTGACTAGTGAGATTGCCTGTGAATATACCATAATGATGGTAGATGATAGAGAGAAAAAAAAAAAACACCATGAAAGCCTTCTCACAGCCTAGGCTCAGATTTGACACAATGCAGGAACCCAAAATTCACATTTTAAGAGAAGTGTGACAACTGGGGTGGCTATTATCACAAAATCTCATGGTGATGAAGCAAGCAGTTCAATTCAGAGGAGAGTCATGAAGGAGGGAGCATATCGTACTAGGGGTTAACTGGGAGCTAACGTAACAAGGTTATAGAGTGAGCAGATCAGGAAATAAATACCCGAGAATATATTTCCATAAGATTAACTGGAATTGATCTAGACTAGAAAGAAAGTATTGTATTCTATTGATTTTAGGATGAGTTATAAGTAATATCATTATAAACGGGGAGTCTCAAAAATTTATTTTAGTTTTTGCAAGTTACTTTATTTCCTAAAATCAGGGATTCTCTAAATTTTCTATCGGCATGGTTCTGGTGTTACTCTGCTCTACAGGAGAAATGATATGATGGAAAAAGCACTGGACTTAAAGGGATCAAACCCCAAATCAAACATTTCACTGCTGCCTCATTTTGGGAAGCCTCTTTCACTTTCTGGTGAACTTTATTTCCTCAGCCATAAAGTGAAGATAATTATAGAATTGTTGTGAAGCTCAAACAACTTACTGTATGT
This sequence comes from Mellivora capensis, assembly GCA_004024625.1. Classification (NCBI taxonomy): domain Eukaryota; kingdom Metazoa; phylum Chordata; class Mammalia; order Carnivora; family Mustelidae; genus Mellivora; species Mellivora capensis. Next base: position 15,043 of record PISX010026080.1, on the reverse strand, counting down.
GTAAAAGCTTTATAAATGGTTGAAGCATTATGCAAATATGAAAGACTCTTACTATGCCATAAACCTGAGTGGGATATTGTCCTGCTGGCTTTATTGGCCAATAAATGCTGTGGCTTGCTTACGTGTAAAGAGAACTAGGAAAAGATTTTACTAACGGTTTTTAGCACCATCACCACCAAGTTCAGAATCATAGCCTGGACAGATTGCTACAGTCTCATAAGGAGTTATAGGATTGCAGGGATATGAGGGTGGTCCTTTTTGATGTAGTAATTCTCAAGGGTATGCTGGTCATGCATACAGTGTGTGAAAGGATACAGCAATTTACTTATGAATTACTGCCTGACCTGGACAGAGCAACTTTGATTTATCCTCAATGTTATGACCTTATCACCATTTCCTACCTTTAAAAAAAAACAGGAAAGATAATAAATGTTAAAACATCATATGTATAATTACTATTTATAAATAATATTTATCATTCTAATGTATAGGTACTGTTTGTCATATCTATATATTTATTTAATAGTTTTAAACTATTAAACTAAACTAATAAAATGTATAATTACTATTTATAAATAGTATTTATCATTCTAATGTATAGGTACTATTTATCATATCTACATTCTTATTTAATGGTTTGAAACTAATAAAATTGATATGCTGTCATTACTGTTTACATTTACTTTTTGTAATTACTATGAAATAATAACAATGAATTATTATTTACTAAGTATTATATATTCCAGATCCTCTAATAAGCACAGATAATCCTTATAATAACCCAGTGAGGTATGAATTATGATCTGCAGTTTACAGGTTAAGAAAAATAGACACCTGAGAAGCTTAAGCTAAAACCTGACCCCAGGGGCACCTGGGTGGCTCAGTAGGTTAAAGCCTCTGCCTTCAGCTTGGGTCATGGTCCCAGGGTTCTGGGATTGAGCCCGGCATTGGGCTCTCTGCTCAGCGGGGAACCTGCTTCCTCCTCTCTCTCTGCCTACTTCTCTGTGATCTCCGTCTGTCAAATAAATAAATTAAAAATAAATCTTAAAAAAAAAAACCTGACCCCAGTTGTCCAATTCTTAAGCCCATGCTCTTGAAACACCAAGATACATCTTTTATTTTCCTTCTTTCTCTCTGATTAAAGTATTTAAACCAAATCCCCTTGAAGCGATATAACACTAATTTAAACAGAATATCATTTTCAATAGGTAACATTTGAAGCTGATCCCTATAATTTATGGGACACTTTGACACATAGCTCTGGGGAAATACTGATGTGGTGAAATGGAATCAATGGGAATAGTTTTGAATATTCCTGATGATTTTTCCACTAAAGCTCTCTATTAGTTGGTAAAGAATTTCTCAAGGGATCCCTGATCCTGCTTAGTATTCAGATGGCACAGGAAAAAGAGCATCTACTTTCCCTGAGACATATAGCCAAATTATATACCCCATTTTTCTGTGGGCTTGGGTCAGGCCTTTAATAATACTTTAATATAGTCATATACATTTGGAGAGTCACATTTAATGATTAGTTGTAGTTTACCTGAGAGAGGACACTGAGGGAAACCCATAGAAATGAAACAAACAAAAAAACATGTACTCAAATGTTGGTTTCACTAAGATCTGTTTAAACGTGTATTTTCTCACTTCCAGTTCACTATGCATGCGTGTGCACGCATGCATACATGCACATACACACGCGCGCACACACACACACACACACACACACCTGTGCCCATATCATATTTGGAAACAAATGGACCTTTTTATTATTATTTTTTAAATATTTTATTTACTTGAGAGAGAGAGAGAATACAAGCAGGGGTGGGGGGCAGAGGGACAAGCAGACTCCCCACTAAGATAGACGCCCAGCACTGGGGGTCCATCCCAGGACCCTGAGATCATGACCTGAGCCGAACGAAGACAGACACTTAACCAATGAGCCGCCCAGGCACCCCTGGAACCAACCAGACATTTGATAGCAATTTAGACTTAGGTCTCTTCCTCGATTTTTGTTTTCAATTGCAGTAAAAAGTACAGAACAAAATTTACTATCTTAACCATTTGGGGTGTTCAGTTCAACTGCATTGAGAATATTCACTTTATTGCACGAATGATCTCTAAAACCTTTTCCATCTCACAAAACTGACTCAGTACTCATTAAACAACTACTTCCCATTACCCCCCTCTTTGTAGCCCTTGGTAACCACCATTCTACTTTCTGTTTCTACGAATTGGACTAATCTAAGTGACTCATGGAAGTAGAATCATACAATATTTGTGTTTTTGTGATTGGCTTATTTCGCTCGCCGTTCATCCATGTTATGCCACATAACAAATTTCCTTTTTAAGGCTGAAGAACCATACATTGTATGGATCTATCACATTCTGTTTATCACTCCTCTATTAATGGACATTTGAGGTGTTCTCACTGCTTGGCTTTTGTAAAAAATATGCTCTAAATGTGGGTGTGCCAATATCCCTTTGAAGCACTGCCTTCAATTATTTTGGATACATATCCACAAAAGTGGGGTGGCTGAATATATCACTATTTATAATATTTGAGGAATCTCCATACTGTTTTCCACAGTGGATATACCGATTTACATTCCCACCAACCGTGCATAGAGGTTCCCCAGTGTGCACCTGAGAAGAATGGATATTCTGCCTCTGTTGGATGCAGTGTTCTCTATCTCTGTCAGGTCCATTTGGTCTAAAGTATGGCTTGAGTTCAGTATTTCCTTATCATTTTTCTGTCTTGATGGTCTATCCACGGCTGAAAGTAAAGTACTGAACACCCTACTGTTATTGTATTATTGTCTATTGTCTATTTCTCCCTTAAGATCTTTAATATTTGCTTAGTATATTTAGTTGTGTATGTATTTGATTCATATATATATATGTATATGTATATATTATGTATATATATATGTATATATGTGTGTGTGTGTGTGTGTGTGTATATGTATATATATATATATATATATTTTTTTTTTTTAGAGGGAGAGAGGACAGAAGGAGAGGGAAAGGGAAAGAGAGAGAAAATCTTATTCAGGGTCCATGCTCAGCATGGAACCTGATGTGGGGTTCGATTTCACAACCCTGAGATCATGACCTGAACTGAAATCAAGATTCAGATGCTTACCTGACTGAGCCATCCAGGAGCCCCTGATGGTTATATCTTATGAACTGAGTCTTTTATCATTATATAACAACTTTGTCTCTTATTAGTGATTTTGGCTTAAAGTCTATTTTTGTCTGATATAAGCATAGCTATCCTCAATTTCTCTCATTCTCCACTTGTATGAAATACCACTTACCATCCTCTCACATCAATTTATTTACAATTTCTAGATATTTCAGGTTTTCTCATATCCCACGACCTTTGTACCTGATTTATCTCTTTCCTTAAATGCTCATTCTCTTCCTATATTCTCCTATGATTTTACTGAATGCAATTTAATAACTGTCCAAAGGTAGATATGGTGCTTTCAAATAATTTTTTTTCATTAAGGATGAAACCTCAAAACATACTAGCTTCCAGTGACATTCTAGCCTAAAAGTTATCAATATACATGGTGAATGTTTCCTTAGACATTATTTGCCAGACCTCTGGATTGATGAAGGTAAGGGAAAAATCCAAGCTCATTTTTTTTTCTTTTTTCCAAGCTCATTTTTATACTTCTTTTTTTTATACTAATTTTTATACTTTGTCTAGGATAGCTTGAGTTGACTGAGAGAGAAGCACACATCAACACAGCTTTAAATCTTGCTGTGCCCAGAGTTGAGAAGTTCCTCAAGCCCTATGGACATCACCTTTTTAAGCTATGCTGAGACTGTCAGTAAATATTGTCTGATATTCTGCCAACTTATAATTATTCAATTTGGTGTGGATTTCTACAGCCAAGACTATACTAGTCATAATTTCACACATGGACAAAAGCTATCTTGTTATTATTTCTCTTAGGTACTCTAATAATGTGAAATATTTGCCATGTATAATGCACATATTTTTTTTTTGTTACAGGAAAGGGATATTCCTTAAGCAAAATTAATAAGAATTCAGGTTTGTAAACATCAGTGTTCCTTAAATTCAGTTAGTTGGAATGAGCCTCCTTAATTCTGATGAACCCTCAACTGTCTGACCAAACCTTCACCAACTTGAATTTGGGAAGAAGAGCAGAGCTTGGATCATGGAATACCAATCACAGCAGATTTTATCCGGGAATGGGCCTAAATGTGTGGTCATCTGGCACGATGTCTCAGTTATACATACACATATATATTTAGAGAGAGATTAGTGAGCACCTGGATGGCTCAGTGAGTTAAGCATCTGACTTGGTTTCAGCTCAGGTCATGGTCTCAGGGTCATGAGATCCAGCCCATGTTCTGCTCTGCTTGAGATTCTCTCCCTGTCCCTCCCCCAACTCATGCACTCTCTCTCTCTTTCTGTCTCTAAAAATAAATAAATAAATCTTAAAAAGAGAGGGGAGAAATTACACATTCCCTACGGTACTATTCTGATGTTAACTTTTAAGATCTCTTCACTAAAGGAAACCTTAGCAAACTGAGGCTGAGTCAATGGGCTCCATCAAGACGAATTCTTTAACCTGTGATTTCTAAGACTGTCTCCCGATTCCTTTCTGCATCCTATTTTGTGTCTCAAGTAATTTGTTTCATCTGAAATAGATAGATTGACATACTTATCATAGGGATACTTCAGTCTCTTCAACTACAGTCATTCAATGTTTATGAATTGAAATAGAAGAATTTCAATTGCATCCACTCAGCCCGTTGCAAAATGGTCACCACAAATATCTATGCTGAGCTGACTTCCCATTGTCAGGTTTAGAAAGTGCCTGCTGTAATTTACCTTCCACCTGTGCTTGAGTTCACACTATTCTGATGTTGAAGTGACTGGTGTACACTCTGACTAAAACACGGATGACTTCCAAGTTGTATGTGACCCCCAAAAAAAGGCCCCCCCACTGAACAGAAGATATTGACATCTACGTTTCCTCCTGCATGGCAATATCAACCACACTGTTTGGCAGTAGCACCCTGTGGCTTTGTCGGGCAGCCATTTCATGCTCACTTCTTTGTAGGATACCATTTTAGAGTGCTGTTTAACTATTTCTTCAGTTAAGGAAAGCCCAACCATAGGGATGGATGGGTGGATGAATTATTCTAGACATGAGCTGACAACATTTACTAATATGTTCATTTGTTGATTTATTGAGCTTAACCAGGATAGAATTTGTAATCTTTCAGAACTAAAATAAGCCCCCTCCCCCGTGGTTTTTTTTTTTTTGGCAAATTACATATGATGGGAAAAAGCTTAATTATCTTCACATAGGACATGCCAATCACCAGACAATAATTCTAAGTAGAAATTCATATAAAAATGGCAAATATGTATATTTAATGAGTAAGAGTCAGAATCTTAGAAAACAGAGCACCAAGGATATCAAAGATTAATCTCTAGTAATTTGGTGTTGAAATAGCTGAAGAATAATATCTCTATTGACTGAACTATATAATGTCCTTTGTGAAAAGCTTGTCAGGACTAATATAATCAAATACAAAATTGATACAAGGAATCATGACCCTACATCTCAAACCACACTGGGCCTCTCCCACCCAGAGAAAGATAATTAATTAATTTCAGCTGGAGAACGTCTGCCAGTTTGTAATTAACAACATGTGCACCTACCACACTCTAATCCTCCACTGTGGTAAGGATCTACAAGGTGATTAATGAAGTCAAATTGCAAACATGCCTTTTGGTGTTCTTTCTTGTGTTTCAAACTCTAAATCTTCCAATCCCACTCCACATTTCTTACCATGTTTTAAATGGATTTTTAAAAATCAATCAATCAAATAATAAATAGTTATTTTCTTCATTTTCTTAAAAAAGGTATTTCTATTCTAGGTTCATACCATAAGTGGTGAAGTAAACCAGAGAGTAAATCTCATTTTGGCTTATTAATACTCAGAGCATGTTATAAATGTTCATATAATGCATATTCCATGTACTCTGTCATCTCTAATTTTTTTAATTTGTGAAGTAATTGAAAAGTGACATTTATAAGTACATAGTAAAGATGCAACATGTTTTCTTTCTTCAAGATTTTGGCCTGCCATCTCTACAATGTATCCAGCTCCATAAAATAATCAAATGGAAAAATCAGCAAAGTGTAATATATATGAAATAACACAAGGTTAGTATTAAACCAGAATTTTTAACTTGGTTTTGCTGCTTCTTATCAGTGTGCCTTTGGCCCTATGACTTGGTTTCTCTGTAATTTTCTTACCTCTTCAGTGAAAGGAAGATATGGTATGGTCAATATCGTGAGTACGTAATTATAGATATATTTAAGTATGTCTATTATACATAAATATTTATAAATGAGCATTTCACCAAAGAGGATTCATGCATGAAGACTAAGAATAAAAAAGTATGTTCTGTATCACAAGCCATTAGGGAAATGAAAATTACAACTATGGTGGGATAGCACTACATAGCTATTAGAACAGCTGAAATAAAAACACTACAACAAAAAAACAAAAAATGATTACAATGCCAAATGCTGGAAAGGATGCAGAGAAACTGGATCTCTCAAACATTGTGAATGGAAATGTAAAATGTTACAGCCCTTCTGAAAATAGTTTGACATTAAAAATAAATAAATAAATAAAACATACTTATGGTCTAGCAACTGCACTCCTGGGCATTCTAGAGAAATAAAACTTCTGCCAACATAAAGACATGTACATGTCTTTTCAGCTTTTCTATAAGAGCCAAACACTAGAAACCACCCATGTGTCCTCCACTGGGTGAATGGTTAAATGACCTACATTATACCCATACCAAAGAATACTATCCAGCAATATAAAGGAACAAACTATCAATACACACAGCATGAATGGATTTCAAGGGAAGTGTGCTGAATTAAGACTGCCAGTATCAAAGGTTCTGGTATGATCCTATAGAATATTCTCAAAATGACAAAATTATAGAAGTAGAGACAGATGAGTAGTTTTCAGGAGTTAGGGATAAAAGGTGATGAAGGGAATAGGTACAGATATAAAAGGGTACTATGGGGTGTGTGTGTGGTGAAAGAACTGTGATCTTGATTGTGATGGTAGTTATATAAATCTATGCATGTCTTAAAATTACATGGAAACACACACACACACTCCTCTACAAGAAATGAATATGTTAAAAATCAACAAAACCAGAAAAAAACTCTGTGAATTGTACCAACATCAAATTTCTGACTTTGATATTGTGCTAGAGTACTGCAATGAATGTTACCCTTGAGGGGAAACTGGTTGAAGAGTGAGTACATGGGAACTTTTCTGTACCATTTGCAACTTCCTGTGACTACACGATCATTTCAATGTAAAAAATTATATAGATATTTAAAGCATGTAGCATACGGCACAGAACACAAAAGTGGCTCAATAATTGTGGTTATTACTGATATCTCTAGAAGATGTGGGTCCAAGCCCCAGATATACAGCTCATTGGTTTTGTCATAAAGGAAATTTACTTAACTTCTACTTTTTCATGTATATGATAATGAAAGCAACATTTTCTCTGGCTGTCTCAGTGAGTTCTCATGAAGACAAAATTAGGTATCTTTTAAAATATACTTTGTTCTAAAAAAATAAAATGTATTTTGTTCTTAAACAGCTTTATCCAGCAATAAATAAGATATTACTGATTAGTGCTTATTTGTTCTGCCTCAATAAAACACACCCATGAATGCCTTCACTTTCAAACAGTTTCTTGAACTATTTTAAGCTAGTGAAAAAACACACGTGTGTGTGTGTGAGAGAGAGAGAGAGAGAGAGAAAGGGAGAAACAGTTTGATGTAAGTTATAAAACTTGATTTTATTTTATCTTGTTTTATTTTATCTTATTTTACAGACAGAGAGACAGTGAGAGAGGGAACACAAGCAGGGGGAGTGAGAGAAGGAGGCTTCCTGCCCCGCAGGAATATGGGGCTCCATCCCAGGATCCTGGGATCATGACCTGAGCCAAAGGCAGATGCTTAACGACTGAGCCACCCAGATGTCCCTAATTTTAGCTTTTATTTTTAAAAGGCCTTGTTATTCTATTTCTGGGATTTCAAAATGACAATACGAAATGCCCTAAATATGAAATCATAAGCCAAGAAGAAGATAAATTTTATTCTTATATGATCTCTCTCCCTGGATCTCACTCCCAATTATCACTGATACACACATTCACACAGAAACAAACACACACAGACACACGGGCACATACATACATACATAACATATACTAAAAGTATGTATACTGAGATTTAAAAAAGACTTACCATTTATTGAGAACTTATTGAAAAGTCATTGAGTAACCAGCTATAGGCTTTCACTCATTAATTAAAATCTCATTTATATTTAACAGAAGTTTCTCCATTCTAATTGTCCACTAAGTGTGACAATCTCTGGTCAATTTGTTGATTAATGAAGTGATCCATTCATTCATTAAAAATAATTTCTGATTGCCTACTACATGCTAGAAATGGAATTGAGTTCTATAGTCTATACAGTCTTTGCCAGTACAGAATATACAATAGTTTTCTGAAAAATTTTTTTACTGCTTATAAAAGAAGAATAAATGATATACATCATTTACATCATTACAGAATAAAGAATATGTAACAACAGGACAGGCAGAAAGAGCCTTTGGCTCTGACTCATGGTTCCAGGAAACCTTCCTAAAGGAAGTAGTATCTAAATTGAGCCTGGTGGTGGGTATTAAGGAGGGCACTTATTTCATGGAGCACTGGGTGTGGTGCATAAACAATGAATTCTGGAACACTGAAAAGAAATAAAATGAAAAAAAAATGCATGTTACAAAAAAAACAAACAAACCCAAAAACAGTCAGAGACTTAACCAGCTGAGCCACCCAGGCACCCTATTAAGTGATGTTAATATGCAAAGCTATGTGAGCAGAAATTTTACGACGAGTGTGATCCATACTAACTGATCTCAATTATAATAAAGAGTTTAGACAAAAAAATAAAAAACAAAAAAATAATCTGAGAACTAGAATAGCTGGAAGAGAGAAAATTTTAAAAAGGCATGGAAAAAAATCTGAATTATTAGTCATTCTTGTGGAGGTGATTGGTGGAATCTAAGTCGCTTACCAAACTGATGTGTTGGGCAGAGGGGAAGAGAATAATAATTTTTAAAAAGGGACCTAGTTTTAGCTGCTTTTCCACGACACTTCCTCTAGAACAAATCAAAGAGTTGATGCAGAGACTGAAATATTGAAATATTGGGACAGAGACAAGAAAGTTTTGTAATCATCTAAAAGGAAGACAAAAGTTAAGGGAAGTAGACCAAAGAAATTATTTTTGTTAAGTTCTAGAGACAGGACGGTGAAGCTTACAGCAGGATTATATACTAAATTATGGTGTTCATTATGATGAAGCTGGTAAACCAGCTTTTTTAAAAAGGGCCTGGAGCTGAACTATGATCTTTTTTGTTTGTTTATTCATTCTTCTTTCACTTCCAAAAATGTAGTAGTATTGGCAGTATTATTCAGAGATGCAATTCAAAAGAAAAATAATATTGATATATTTGAATATTGATATATTCGTTGTCATAATATTCCTAATACCACTTTTCTTTTTTTAAAAGATTTTATTAATTTATTTGAAAGAAAGGAAAGAGAAAACATGAGTGGGGGACAGGTGTAGAGGGAGAGGGAGAAGCAGATTTCCTGCTGATTAAGGAGCCAGACTCCAGACTGAGATTATGACCTGAGTGGAAGGCAGACACTTAACCAACTAAGGCACTCATTGCCCCCCCAACCCCCCCCCAGCAATCTCTCCAGCCCCCTTCCCACATACCAGTTTTCTGAAAGCCAGGAAAAGTACTTAATCCTGCACACAGCATTCCTGCAATCCCAACAAGTTATTGTTGCCATAGATTTTTTTATTTGGGAGGAATTTTGAGGGAACTATTAGACAAATAAAAATGCTTAGCTTTGTAAATGAACAAGGTTATCCATTAAATGGTATAGGTTGCACTAAATTATTAGCAAAGGACCATTTGGTTGCAGATGTACAGAAGAAAAGTTGGGACTGTCAGAAGTCTACACATAAAGAAAAAAGAAATAAGAAACATTATTTTGTCATATTGAAGTATGAAACGTTAGGTAGTGGGAACTAATTTTATTGTTCTCCATCATTCTGGCTGTAATATTAATGAAGAGAGCAGCTAACCTGGTAAAACATTTTTCTTTTTTTTTTTGTAAAACATTTTTTCTATAAAAATATTCATTCATACGTTATCAAGTAAAGTAGCTTTCTTAGGAAGAACTTGCTTCAAACTCCCCATTATTAAATTAAATAGAACTTGTTCAAAAGTTCTATTTTAAATGAGATTTTCTTTTAAGTTGTCCAAACCAACCCAAGACTTTGCTCTTCCTAAATTTATAGATCTTCATTTTTTTGTACACTCTGCTATGGCATAAATTTAAAAAATCTGATTTCATGGTCTTTAATTTTCCTATAATTACAGGACATGGAATCTCTCACTACAGCAAGATGGCAGACTAAGAAAACATTAACATACTTTCACTACAAGTCTACTGAAATGCTGGATAAGTTACTTGAAAAATATTTAAAATAAGTAACTAAGCTTACAAAAAAAAAAAAAAAAAGGAGGGAATTCCCAAGTTAGTAGGCACAATGAGGTTACCAAAAACCAGAGCTGAAGTACTTGAGTTGATCTCACAACTGCTGGTATAAGTGTGTGTGTGTCTCCAGTAGGGAGGAAGACATAGAAGTTGAGAGTGAATGGTTAGTGTTGGTCCTCCAGTGGCTGAGCTTTCAGATCAAATTAGTCTTAAAATAAACCTCAAGTCATGAGAAAAGAATAAGGCATTATTTTAAAAGTCTTATTTTTTAAAAAGATTTTATTTATTAATTTGTCAGAGAGGGAGAGAGAGAGAGAGAGAGAGAGAGCACAGGCAGACAGAGTGGCAGGCAGAGGCAGGGGGAGAAGCAGGCTCCCTGCTGAGCAAGGAGCAGGATGTGGGACTCAATCCTAGGACTCTAGGATCATGACCTGAGCTGAAGGCAGCTGCTTAACAAACTGAGCCATCCAGGCATTCTTTAAAAGCCTTATTTTTAAAAGAACAAAAGAGAATGTCAGGAAATAAGTATGTTGATTATTCAAAAAACTAGACACATAAGTTTATTAGCATAGTCCACATAGGTGAAGAACTCCTGGACTGCAAGATCGTTAGGAAGACTATCCAGAATGCAGCAGAGATAAAGAGACAATATCTGGAAGAGGTGTAGAGATATTAAGAGTTAGATGCCAATTTATATATAAAAAATAAGGGCAAACGAGAAATAATAGAAAGAAGAAATATTAAAAAGTAATTGTGGTAGGGTTAAGGATGTCCACAAATTCTTTGATATTCTTCCCATTATGGGGTAGAGTCCATTTTTCCTACTACTGAATATAAATGGGCCTGTGACTGTTTTGAACAACAGAATACAATGAAACAAGTTTTGTACTTAGCCTTTAAGATGACTAGCTTCTTCCCTTTGCTGGCTGGGAGACTTATGCTGCCATATAAGTACAAGTACCGTGCTGAACAGACTATATAAAAGGACTCTGAAATTATATGGAAAGGCTAGCCTTCAAACCATCCCTGCCACGCACTAACCTGCTTGGACCTTCCAGATCAGACCATTCACCAGCTACTTATCACTGAGTGATCTCTCTATGTCACATGGAACAGAAACATTACCTTGCAGAGCCCTGTAGGAACCAAGAAGCACAAACTCATAAGCTATCATGAAATGTTTGTGGTTTAAAGGCATTATGCCTTGAGGAAGTATTTTTTTAGGTAGAAGAAAAAATATATATCTGGAAGAGAAATAATGGCTGAGAAGTTTCCAAAATGATCTAAGCACGAATTCTTAAAGAATTATTCAAGTCAAAACTAAGCTCTCTCTGCCTGGACTCTGTTGTGGACAGTAGAACAAGAGCAAAGTGAGACCCTGAATGAAGTGATAACAATTCTAAGACTGAAAGCAGATTTTTTAATAGGAATAAGAGATGAGAAAGTAACAGAGCAGTATCTTCTAAGTGATGTGGGCAGTCCTGGCATTCTATACCCTGCCAGACAGTCATTCAGGATTAAGAATAAAATCAAAACAACTTTTGTCCTAAAAGACTAAGAATATTTACTAATATTTATAGAGCATCTCTTAATAAGCATAATGAACTTAAAGGATATATTTCAGTATAAAGAAAACTAAATTCAGAAGGAAAAAGGGCTTCATAAAAGTCAGATAAAACAAATAGCAATATCTACCTGTGAGAAAAACAGTGATAAGTAAATTATCGTTTTATGCATCCAGAGATGATCATTAGCAGATGAACATTTATGCCTGATGATTATTAGTACTATCATTTCCTGATAGTTGCTGCATGACAGAAATCATACTTTATCTCATGGAAAGCTCTCAGCCACTGATGAAATGTGTATTAATGTCTTCATATGATAACAGAAGAAAATAGATATTAAATATCTTAGAATCTAAAGAGCTAGTAAGTAGCAAAGATGGGGTTTGAAATGATGCAATGAATACAGATAGCAAGCAAATTCTTTGAACTACATAGTCTCTTGTGTATCTTTTATGCTTTAAAAAAAAAAGCTTGAATGTATTTAAGCAGTTTAAATGACTTGTTTCTCCATCGTCCTTTCCCCATTTTCAACACCCCCGCCATCTCCTTTTTCACGAAACAGCACTGATGCCATACCGAAAGTTGTTCACTCTGAAAACAGAGCATTACCAGTCATTGAAGCAATGTTCCCACGACAAACAATAACTGTGAAACTTTTGAATTATAAATAACACCCCCTACAAATCCTGTGCATGAGGTACTGTTATTTCTACCTGAAAGACTGAGATGTTAGTCCCCATGTATTTAGCAAGGGAAGGATTGCTATTTTCATTTTAAAGTAGGAAAAAATGAAGCCAAGACAGAATGTGTAATCAAACTGAGATCATAGAACATGAATAGAAGAAAAAAAAATGAACGAGATTCAAAATAATGTCCAACGTGTCTAAAGATGACATATCATCTATTGCTCATGCTGACGCTCATCGTTTCTGAGAATCTATTATGTGTCTGACATTGGAATTTGCTACTATAAATGATTTTTTATTAAGTCTTGTTAGAAAGACATGATTGTACCCAAGTGAAAACAATTCCAAATGGCAGCAGCCAACATTTATTTACTAATCACTTAAAATCTTCTGCCCTATGAATTATTACTTTACGCAGATGCTATAATTAGGCATATCTCTGGAATGCAGAGAAAATATGCCTTGTGTTGAAGTCAAAATCAATACACAAGACAGGGGTTTTCAGGCTACACATACCAATTTTTCTAGAAAGAACAGTGGAACTTCTGGCTCAACTAATAAAAGTTAATTATTGGTATGATGTTATTAAGGAAGGTAAAGTAGAGTTGGGGCAGAAACCCTCAAGCTGGAGAAATAAGGAAAGGATTTTAATCTAACTAGACTCTTCCATTTGCTACCTCACTGCCCATTCTGAGATTTATTTCCTTTTATTCCATGTTGTATAAAACGGCACCTGTGTTTAGCATTTGTGTGCATGTTTCAGGAAAAAGGCAAAGTGAGACAATGAAGATAAAAGCACATAATATAGAATCTAGCACATGGTGGTTATTTAAAATATCACATGAATTGTTTATTGAATGAAAATTCATTATGTTGTTTGACAAAGAAAGCTAGTAAAGAAAACAAATGTGGGCATAATGAAAACGGGCATTAAAGTAGTCTATTTTAAGAATTGGGCATTTATTCCCATAAAGGAAGAGAAAAATGTACTTATTAAATTTTGTCATACTGTTTTTCCTATTAATTTTAATTAGATCCTATTAAATATTCAATAATCCCTTTTAATACTTACCAAACTTACTATTTAGATGTATTATTAATTGTAGATGGAACTTCCCTCTTGTTAGACTTGCTGTCTTTTGAGGAATTTTGTTTCATTTAAGCCTCATTCTAATGTGGGATCCCATGGCATGTTCCCAAAGAATACACCACAATGATGTATAAACTGTGTACAGAATACAGGTGTTTCTCTCAATGGGGGCTTTGCTCTGGATACTATAACTAGAAACAACAGAAGTTGGATGGGTCATATATCTGACACCACATTTTAATGTCCGTCACAAGCTAGAAATTTAACCATGGCCATTGAAAAAAAAATTATCTCCCCAGAGAACTAAGGAATATTCTTCTCCAATAATATTTTGTGTATTGCTTCTTGATGAATCCTTCAAAAAAGAAAACCAGCCCCCAAAAGTGTGGGCATTGATTTATGGAACCTGAGATTTAAACTTTCCTTCCATGGAGATGGTGACAAAAATTGAACCTTAAAACTGTGGAAAACAGTTGAATTAAAAAGTGTTCTGTTGGGGTGCCTGGATGGCTCAGTGGGTTAAGCCTCTGCCTTCGGCTCGGGTCATGGTCTCAGGGTCCTGGGATCGAGCCCCGCATAGGGCTCTCTGCTCCGTGGGGAGCCTGCCTCCCCCCTTCTCTCTGCCTGCCTCTCTGACTACTTGTGCTCCCTCTCTCTGTCAAATAAATAAATAAAAATTAAAAAAAAAAGTGTTCTGTTCACTGAGCTTTTTTTTTTTTTAATTTTTATTTTTTATAAAAAATTTTTATCCCCAGGGGTACATGTCTGTGAATCGCCAGGTTTACACACTTCACAGCACTAACCATAGCACATAACCTCCCCAGTGTCCATTAACCCACCCACCTTTCCCGGCCCCCTCCCCCCAGCAACCCTCAGTTTGTTTTGTGAGATTAAGAGTCACTTATGGTTTGTCTCCCTCCCAATCCCATCTTGTTTCTTTTCTTCTTTTTCTGCCCCCCTAGTCCCCCATGTTGCATCTCCACTTCCTCATATCAGGGATATCATATGATAGTT
>PISX010026079.1:0-25050 GCA_004024625.1 Mellivora capensis | reverse complement strand
TTACCATTGAAATGAAATGACTTTTCAAATGATCCTTTATTGGATCCCAGGATGTGTCAGTAAAAAGAAAGAAAGAAAGAAACAGATGGACTTTGAACACAAAGAAGAACGACCTTCACTCAGAAACTATTTATTAAAATGATAGTGCAGTGCACTTCATCTGTGAGGTGGCAAGTCACAAATAAGAAATATGGGAACCCATAGAGCTGTTGGAATTTAAATGACATGGCAGCTTTCCATCAGAAATGCAACAGAAATTTAGAGTTAGGCTTTCCTGGCAGATTTATGTTTCAGTAAACAAACAAAAGGACTTTCTTGACTACCGTGCCAGGGGCAGGGAAAGAGCCATGAGAATTGGAGAGAATGTGGGGGAATTGATGTGCTTTTCCCCTCTCATTCAATATACTTATATATTTCACCCATATTTATATTCATATTGAGGACCAAACTTCCCTGAATGAGATTCAGCACATCCTGTTAGAATGCGCTGAAACATTACACCTTTGAATAGCTGCAAAGTGGGGCCTCGGGGAGAAGACGCCCTTTTCTGTTCTTTGTAGTCTTGCGAAATTTCAAGTTTAATCTCTGAACAATGTCACGGTCATTTCATGTCTGAAATGATTTTGTAACAAATGCCTACTCTTGTGCAAATGAGGACATGTTTTGTATCTCAATAAAAATGAGCAGAGTGGGTTTAAATAGAAATGAGAGATTGCGGGGCGCTTGCGCGGCTCAGTTGTTAAACATCTGCCTTCGGCTCAGGTCACGATCCCGGGGTCATGAGATCGAGACTCACATCAGGCCAGCTGCTCAGTGGAGGGTCTGCTTCTCCCTCCTCCCACTCCCCCTACTTGTGTTCCCTCTCTTGCTGTGTCTCTCTCTGTCAAATAAATAAAATCTAGAAGAAGAAAAAAGAAATGAAAGATTTGAAGAGTACCTCTGAATATTTGGAAAAGTGTCTGGTGTACTTTGAAAGGAGCAGTAGACAGCTTCTCTGTCTGATAGGGGGGCTTCCCTCTCCCTTGTCTCCCCTGAGATGAGTGTGGACATTGTCGCTTCCGTGTTTTTATCAACACCACAGCAGTCACATTGGAAAGCACGAGGTGCTGGAAAACTTTTCTGGGCATTCCAGACAAAACTTTTTACCCAAAATCCTTAGGGGCAGATGATAAGATTATAGTATCAGGCTATGGAAAGATTGGTCATCCTGTTCTCCTTGGCCGGGTCATCCTGAAGAATGGGCGGTAGTAGGCAATGAGACCCAGCCCATAGCTGGTCTAACAGGTGATCTTACGGAGCTGCTTTCTGTCATTGCATGTGTAAGGAGTGATTTTTTAGGTTTCTCTTGTTTCTCTTTTGTTTCCGCTTTTGTTACCCTAAACCTGCACATGATTCTAGGGTGTATGGCCAAGCAGTGAGAAACCCAGAGGTTTTCTAAGAGGTTCTTAAGGCTCCTGTCTCATCAGGTTTTCTTTACTCTATCAGGGGTAAGGCCAGTCTGTTCTAAGAGAGACACTTTGGGAAAGCGTCCTTAGGTTTTGTTGCGCTATGACTGCTTTATGTAGTAAACTCAAAGCCCAACTTGTTGGAAGACTTTGTTTGAATTCCAAAGACTTGCTCTGGGAAGAAATGTGTTAATCAGTGACCACTTTCATCTCTTCTCTCCTGTGTGATGTCGGGCAGAAGCTGCCACAGGGCCATTTTGAACACGGAAATGCTCTGTCCTCTGTAGTCTTCAAATTTGAAAGCATAAAGCAAATGAGTTGTGATGGAATCATTATCGGATGGTAGGCATACTTTTCAGGAAAGAATATTTCTTGACCTTTTCTAAAGAGCAAGCTCCCGTTCAAACTCAGAGTGAGAGGTATGGTTTGCTTTATAAAGTGTGAAAGTATCTGAGGGCATTATGAAGAACTCAGACACTGTAGAGGGAATATAAAAACATTAAGATTCCAATTCAAATTGTCCCTTAAAGGATGAAGACTTTCTTTCCTTATGAGTTATAAAAAAAAAAAAAACCATTCAATTTAAGTGTGGCAACTACCTTCAAGATAACAAAGAGGAATATTTGCAATGTAGTGACTGTGTAATTTATGAAAAATGATGTCTAGTTATACATGAACAGTTGCTGTGTTGGGCTTTTTGCACTTAATCAGGCAAATTGTTTTTGTATGTTTTATAGCTATGTTTTTATATAAATATAAATGCATTTATTAATTTTGGGTAAATATATACATCTATAGATAAATATAAATGTCATATCATTTGTATATGAATATACACTTATATTTACATATACATATACTTAATGAGAGCATACTATTGGTTTTTTTCTTGCCTTTTGTGGGCGCTATTCTTTTGGCAAATATTGTTAAATGGCAGTTTCTAGACCGTGAATAATATATGTGGCCAATTGCCTCTTTCCATAAATGTAATTAAGCAGAAGAGTGAGTCAGAGATAAGCTCCAGCTTCTAGTTCATTTTTATAGACATTTGGTAATGATGAACTGAGCAATCAAGTGTCTGTGTAAACTGATGTAACTTTTCATACCATGAGCCTAATTATAGCTCTGCTTAAACACAAGCTAAATTGATAGCGAGTATACTTCTAACCTGAAACCTAGTCTCAATAGTGCTTATAATTGTAGGGTTTGTTCTTTTTTTTTTTTTTTTTTGGAGGGAGGGGACTTTGGAGTGCCATGTGAATTACTGCAAATGTTCTTCTCTTCAGTAACATCATAGAGAGAAGCCTTGTCTTTGTATTTATGCCACTCAAGCCCAGGGAAGCGTATTTCCACCATTCGATTCCCTGGGAGGTCTGGGAGTAATAGCCCAAGCAGAAGACAAGGAAATATTTTGCAAATTCAGTGCAAACTGGATAACCAAACAATTTCTCATGGAACTTATTGTCAAGCAGAAAATATGAGCAAATGAGTGAAATAGTTAATTTTTTACAATTTACATTTTTTAAAAATCACACGATTAAGTAATTGTGCTAAGTACTGGGAAGGAAACCAATAGATGAAAGATAACTGGGCACCTATGTTAGGCATCCGGTTAGGCTCCTCAGAGGAACTGATCTTCCAACAGAGACTCCAAGGGAGGCAAGTGCAAAGTTCCTGAGGCAGAACACAGTGTGACTGCTATAGGTATTCTTAGAAGGCTTGTGAGCTTGCAGTTTAGTGAGAGAGGAGAGCAGGAAGAACAATCCCTTTGAATTTGGGGTGGAGCAGGGGAGGGAGAAGAAATAGAGAGGCGTCTCCTTTTTTTCTTTTTTAGGATTTTATTTATTTATTTGACAGAGATCAAAAGTAGGCAGAGCAGCAGACAGAGGGAGAGGGAGAAGCAGGCCCGCCGCTAAGCAGGGAGACTCATATGGGGCTCGATCCCAGAACCCTGGGACCATGACCTGAGCCGAAGGCAGAGGCCTTAACCCACTGAGCCACCCAGGTGCCACGAGAGGGGTCTCCTTCTTATCCAATTCATGCTGTTAATCTGATTGTTCTCTAACCTAACACTTAACTTCTGTCGCATCCAAGTTAAAAAATTAAAAATATAGATGATAAATAGATAGATAGATAAAAAAGTAAATGGAAGTTTATAATGTTTCATACTCAGAGACTCAGAGACTATCAACCTTAATAGATGAATCATCCCACCACCATTGACATAGCTCCATCAAAGAATAAAGGTCTCATCATAGAAAAAAAATCTAAATTGTCTAAGCACTGTGCTTATACAAAGGCTGGTGGCAGTGTCTTATATAAAGGGCAAATAATCTAAGACACTTGCTGGCAGGGTGCCTGGGTGGCTCAACGGGTTAAGCCTCTGCCTTCTGCTCAGGTCATGATCTCAGGGTCCTGGGATCAAGCCCCACATCGGGCTCTCTGCTCAGCAAGGATCCTGCTTCCCTCTCTCTCTCTCTGCCTGCCTCTCTGCCAACTTGTGATCTCTGTCTGTCAAATAAATAAAAATAAAATCTTAAAAAAAAAAAAGAAGACACATGCTGGCACTCTCAGTAACCTTGGATCACATAGAACTGATAAATTACAAACCGGTTCACAACTATTTGGCACCATGAAAATAACCCTTCACTGAGATGTGCTTAATATTAATTCCTTGTCTTTTACAAGGAAATTATAAAACATAGCTAATCCCAATGCAAATGGCCAATAAGCATATGATAAATCACCCACCTAACACGAATGAAAGAACTACGAATCACAGGAATTAATAAACAATGTAAAAATATATTCAACCAGTGCATAATTAAAACCTAATTTACAACATTACTTTTTTTTTCTTCTAACAGATTAATAGGAATTTAAGATTTGTTATTATCCAAAGCTGGCAAAGAAGTGAAGAGTATTTGCTTTCAAATACTGTTGGAAGAAATATATGTTGGTATATTTTCAAAATTGAGATGTAATTGATATATAGCATTATATTACTTTCAGATGTACAACATTTTGATGCTGTTGATGCATGTAGATATTGAAAAATGATCTCCACGGTGACTCTGGTTAACATCCATCAGCACACATAGTTATAAATTTTTTTCTTGTCAAGAGAACATTCAAGATCTACTCTCTTACCAACTTTCAAGTTACATTACAGTATTATTAACTACAGTCACCAGTCCCCAGGATTTATGCATGACCTGAACTTTGTACTTTTTGACCCCTCTTTACACATTTCCTCTCACCCCCACCTCTGGCAACCACCAGTCTTCTCTCGGTATCCAGTTTTGTTGTGTTTTTTTTTTTTTTAATTCCCTATATAAATGAGATCATATGATACTTGTCTTTCTCTGCCTGACTTATTTCACTCAGCACAGTGCCCTCAGGTTCCACCCATGTTGTCACAAATAGCAGGATTTCATTCTTTTTATGGCTGAATGATATTTAATTGCATAGAGTACACTACATTTTTTTATCTATCTATCTATTCATGGATAAAGTTGCTTGCATGGTTTGACTATTGTAAATAATGCTGCAGTAAACATGAAGGTGCAGATATCTTTTCCAGTTAATGGTTTTATTTCCTTCTGATAAATACCTAGAAATGGAACTGCCGGATCACATGGTAATTCTACTTTAATTTTTTGAGAACCCTCCATACTATTTTCCATCATGGCCCCACTAATTTATGTTCCCACCGGTGATGTACAAGTATTCTCTCTTCTCCACATTCTCACCAACACCTGTTATTTCTTGCCTTTAGCTAATACCCAATCTAACAGATGTGGGGTGATATCTCATTGTGGTTTTGGCTCCCATTTCCTAATGATTGAGCACTTTTTCAAGCATCTTTGGGCCATTTTTATGTCTTCTTCAGAAATATGTTTGTCTATTCAGATCTTCTGCCCATTTTTTAGTTGGACTATTTGATTATTTTGCTATGAGTTGTATGAGTTTTTTTATGTATTTTGCATATTAACCCCTCATCAGATACATGATTTACAAATACTTTCTCCCATTTCATAACATGGATTGCCTTTTCATTTGTTGATGGTTTCCCATCCAGTGCATAAGCTTTGGGGTTTGGCGTAGTCCTACTTGTTTACTTTCATTTTTATTGTCTTTGCTTTTGGTGTCAAATTTTAAAAAAAATCACTAAGACCAATGTCTAGGATCTTACCACCTGTGTTCTTTTAGGAGTAATAGTCTTATGTTCAAGTCCTTAACCCATTTTGAGTTGCTAATGGTCCAGCTTCATTCTTTTGCATGTGGCTCTCCACTATTTACTGCCCTTTCCTCGTTGCATGTTCTTGGCTTCTGTGTTGTAAATTAATTGAGCATATGTTCCTGGGTTTATTTCTGGGCTCTTTATTCTGCTCCATTTATGTATGCATCTGTTTTTGTGCCAATACTGTACTCTTTTGATTACCTTAGCTTTGTAATCTAGTTTGAAATCAGAAAGTGTGATGCTTTGTTCTTTCTCAAAATTGTTTTGGCTATTTGACGTCTTCTGTGTTTCCAATACAAATTTTAGGATTATTTTATTTCTGTGAAAAATGCTATCGAAATTTTCATAAGGATAGCATCTGTAGATTGCTTTGAGTAGTATGGTAATTTTAATAATATCAATTCAATCTGTGGACATGGAATGTCTTCCCATTTATTAGTATTTTCAGTTCCTTTCAACAATGCCTTATAGTTTTTCAGGTACAAGTCTTTCATCTCCTGGGTTAAATTTATTGCTAGGTATCTTGTTCTTTTTGATGTAGTTGTACATAGGATTGTTTTCTTAACTTCTCTTTCTGATAGTTTACTATTGGTGTATAAAAATGCCACTGGTTATTGTATATTGAGTTTGTATCCTGCAACTTTACTGAATTTTTTAGTTCTAACAGTTTTTTGGTGGAGTCTTGAGGATTTTCTGTATATAAACTATCATGTCATCTGCAAATAGGCTTTCACTTTTTCCTTTGTATTCTGAATAACTTTTACTTATTGTTCTTGCCTATTCCTCTAGCAAGGACTCCCAGTTCTCTGTTGAATAGAAGTGATGAGCATGGGCATCCTTGGGTTATTCCTGATGTTAGAGGAAAAGTTTTAGCTTTTCACCTTTGAGTATGATGTCAGCTCTGGGCTTGTCATATATGGCTTTTTTTATGTTTAGGTACATTCCCTCTACACCCACTTTGTTGAGAATTTTTATCATAAACGGATGTTGAATTTTGTCAAATGCTTTTTCTGCATCTATTGATATGATCATATGATTTTTGTCCTTCATTTTGTTAATGTGGTATATCACATTGATTGATTCAAGGATGC
Source organism: Mellivora capensis (assembly GCA_004024625.1). NCBI lineage: Eukaryota > Metazoa > Chordata > Mammalia > Carnivora > Mustelidae > Mellivora > Mellivora capensis. The sequence continues at coordinate 18,271 of PISX010026079.1, read as the reverse complement.
TGAACCACCGTTACATCCTTGGACTAAATCTTACTTGATCATAGTGTATGATGCTTTTGATGTATTGTTAAACTCAGTTTGCTTATATTTTGTTGAAGATTTTCACATATATTTTCTTCAGGGATATTGGCCTGTAATATTCATTTCTTGTAGTGTCCTTGTCTGGTCTTGGTTTCAGGGTGATGCTGACCTTGTAAAATTAGTTTGCAGATGATCCATCCTCTTCTATTTTGGGGGAAAGTTTGAGAAGGGTATTAATTCTTTGAATTTCAGTAAAATTCTGCAATAAAGCCATCTGGTCCTGGCATTTTCTCTTTGGGGAGTTTTGGTTTTTTTTTTAAGATTTTTTTAAAAATTTAATTGACAGGCAGAGATCACAAGTTGGCAGAGGCAGGCAGAGAGAGAGGAGGAAGCAGGCTCCTCACTGAGCGGAGAGCCTGATGCGAGGCTCGATCCCAGGACCCATGATCCTAGGATCATGACCTGAGCCAAAGGCAGAGGCTTTAACCCACTGAGCCACCCAGGCGCCCCTTGGGAGATTTTTGATTACTGAATCAATCCCCTTAGTAGTAATTGGTCTCTGGATTTTCTATCTCTTTGTGATTCACCTTGTTTGGTTGAATTTTTAGGAATTTATCCATTTCTTCTAATTTACCTATTTCTTCTAATTTGTTGGCATAAAATTGTCTGTAGTAGTTTCTTATGATCCATATATTTCTACATCATCAGTTATAAAGTCTCGTCTTTCATTTCTGATTTTATTTGAGTCTTCTCACTTTTCTTCTTGATCTAGCTAAAGGTTTGTCAGTTTTATGTGCCCACCCCCCCAAAAAATCAGCTCTTAGTTCCACTGATATTTTTTGTTGTGTTTTCCGTCTCTATGGCATTAATTTCTGCTCTGATCCTTATTTTTTTTTTCTTTCTACTGACTTGGGATTGGTTTCTTTTTCTTACTTCTGGTTCTTTGAATTGTAAAGTTAGGCTATTTAATTGAAATACTTCTTTTCAAAATGTAGGCAGTTATCACTACAAACTTTCTTTAGAACTGCTTTTGCTGCTACTCTTAGTTTTGGTGTGGTGTGTTTCCATTTTTATTTGTCTGAAGACACTTTTTGATTTACCTTTTGACTTTTTGTTTGGCCTCTTGGTTGCTCAGGAGCATGTTATTTTACCTCCACAAAACGTGAGTTTTCCAGTTTTCTTCTTGTAGTTAATTTTTGGTTTCATATCACTGTGGTTAGAAAAGATGCTTTATGTGATTTCAGTACTCTTATTAAAGTTATTAAGACTTGTGTTATGATCTAACATATGATCTGTCCTAGGGGATATGTATGCTGCTGCTGTTGGGTAGAATGTTCTATTTATGTCTTTTAGGTCCATCTGGTCCAATGTGTAGTTTAAGTCCATGTTTCCTTATTTTCTGTCTGGATGATCTATCCCTTGTTGAAAGTGGGGTACTGAGGTCCAGTTTTATATTGCTCTCTATGTCTCCCTTCAGATTTCAAATAAGCAAATATTTCAAGTAAGTTCAGATTTGTTTTATATATTTAGGTTCTCCAGTATTTGGTTGCATTGCTCCAGTATTGTTGCATAAATATTTATAGTTGCTATATCCTCTTGATGAATTTCCCCCTTTATATAATATAATGAACTTTGTGTCTTATTATTGGCTTTTGTCTTAAAAATCTATTTTGTCTGATATAAATATAGGTACCCTTGCTCTCTTTTGGTTTCCATTTGCATGGAATATCTATTTCCATTCCTTCCCTTTGAGCCTCTGTGTACTTTTAAAGCTGAAATGAGTTTCTTGTAGTCAGCATATTCTGTTCTTTTTTTTTTTTAATCCTTTTGACCACTCTGTGTCTTTTGATTTGGAGATTTTAATCTATTTACATTTAAAGTAATTATTGATAAGTATTGACTTACAGTTGCCATTTTGCTATTTGTTTTCTCACGTTTGTAGTTCCTTTGTTCCTCGTGTCCTCTATTGACCTCTTCCTTGTGATTTGATGATTTTCTGTAATGGTATGCTTTGATTTTCTTTATCTTTTGTGTATCTACTATAGATTTTTGCTTTGTGACTACCATGAAACTTACATAAAACATCTTATAGTTATAACAGCCTATTTTCAGCTAATAACAGCTTAACTTCAAATACATATAAAAGTTCTACATTTTATACCCCCACATACATTTTATGTTTTTGATATCATAATTCACATCTTTTTACTTTGTCTATTTATTTAAAAATTACTGCAGTTGTAGTTATTTTTAATGCTTTTTCCTTTTAGGATTTACACTAGAATTGTGAGTGACTTACCACCCCCATTACAATATTAGAGTATTCTGAATTTGAGTGAGTTTTGGGTGGGGACCCCACCCAACATCACCTGCATATATCTTATTTCTCCGGGTTACTTGGCTATCGCTAGCTGTATAGGAGTCAGAGGATATAAGTAATTTTAGCTTAGAGCATAACATTATTGCCTGCACAAAATCAAAACATTGTTAGTAAGGGCAAAATAGAAAGTGGGTATTGGATAGGTAATGAGCAATATCTGCCATACTATAAAAATGCAACTCTTATCATTTAAATGGTTTGGAAGAAAACCAGGTTGATGCTCGTGGACACATCTTTGTGGTTCTTTACTTTCCCTTCTCTGTTATGTTTTATTTTATTTATTTACTTGAGAGAGAGCAAGAGAAAGAGAATACAAACAGGAAGAAGGGTAGAGGGAGAGGGAGAAGTAGGGAGCCTGAGCAGGGAGCCTGATGCAGGACGTGATTCCAGGACCCTGGAATCATGACCTGAGCCGAAGGCAGATGCTTAACCAACTGAGCCACCCAAGTGCCCTCCTTCTCTATTTTAAGCAAAGCTGAAAGGGGAATGGATATTTCATAGTTTTCCATGGCTGCCTTTATCTGTTTTCTGCCTGTTTCTCTCATAAAACTGATGCAATTGTTTAGAATGTAAAGGCTTTCCAGCACATCTTACTGGAAGATAGCATTGCCAGTCTACCACCTGGTAGAGTTGTATTGCAATTTCTGTCTTGAGATGGAAGTGCATTCCTTTCCCTCTGATCAGATAAAACTCTAACTCCTTAGCATGACATTTAATGGTCTTTGTAGTTTGACCTCTTTCTACTTTACCAACTAGTCCTAAGCCTTGACTTTCAGCCTCAAGTAGCATAAAATTTCTTGCCCTTCATTGTACCTATCATGCTTCTTCTCCCTACTCTGCCTTTGTTCTTGCTGTGACCTCTTTCAAGAGTGCGCTCCCCCAGTTTCTCACCTAGGTACCTCTTATTCTTTACATCATTGGTTCTCACCTCAGATCATCCTCTTCGTCCCCAGCCAGGGGACATTCGGGAATGTCTGGAGACATTTATAATTATCCCAACTGAAGAGAGAATGCTATTGCACCTAGTGGGTAGAGGTCATGGATGTCGCTAATCATCCTGTAATTCACAGAACACCCCCCCCCCGCAACAAAGAATTATCTAGTCCAAAATGTAAGTAGTGCCAAGTTTGAGACACACTGCTTTAGCTATCGTCAACTCTAGGGGAAAAAATAAATAAATAAACCTTTTACTAAACTTACCAAGACTCTCTCAGTTACCTCACTTAATGTTGCCTTAATATTATTGAGACTTCTTAAGATCCTTATATTTGGTGATTCAGAGCTTGAAGTTTAGAGTCAGAATTTCTGATTTGAAATTCAGTTCCATGACTGTATGTCCTTTGGTAGGTTATAGAGCCTCAGTTCCTTCATCTGCAAAATCAGTACCTAACTCATAGGATTATGGTGAGTATTAAATGAGACAATGCACTTAAAGTGCTCAGCACAGGGCTGGGTACTGAGTATACAATAGTAGCTACTGTTGCTGTTATTGTTGTTACTGTGTTGGTCATTATGTATTACTCTACTTCCAGGGTCAGAGTTGGATTTGCCAAGAAACCAGTGAAGCTTAAATTTCAGGACTCTTATTTTTGCTTGAGGTTCTTCCAATGCCCTGCACTGTATTCTGTATGAAAGATTTTACATTATCATCTTAAAAACTCCCCCAACCCTGCTTCCTGTTCCCATTTTATAAGCTCCAGACACAACAGAACATAGACACACTCCTGATCAGGATCTAATATAAAGCCTTGCTATTCACCAGTGGCAATAAGCTACCCAAGACTGTAGCCTCTTCAGCACGTCACCAGCCAGCCTGAAGATAAATGTACTTTTCCATTATGGTCTGGTTTTTAAAAAACCCTTCATCCTTAACCTGTTTCCTCTCTTCCTTGTTGATGGGGTCCTCTGGAAGGCATTTCACCTATCATTCAAGAATCAGTAGCGTCTCTCACCTTTTATTCTCTTTCCAGTTGGCAATTCAGCATTGTTCCAAGGACAATGAGGAAAAGAAAATAAATGTTATCGCTGATTATTTACTGAAGAGAATTTTGATGTAACTGCAACAGCAGAGCCCTGTTTCCATGGGGACCTGTCTGGGTCTCAGAAATTTGATAGTACAACTTCCAGTTATGGTATTTGCTATGTAGTTATCTGACTTGTGGAGCTCCTCCTTTCTCAATCTCAGCTGACTCCAACATCCCTCCCTGTGTTTCCAGTAATAAATACTCGTGTGTGTATCTGTGCCTGGCTCCCAGCCTTCCAGTGTCAAGGTTGACATGACAGCACCAAAAGGGCTGGACAAGTCAATAAGAAAAACAAAAACAAAAAACCCTTTGTAGTGGAGTAATTCCAAAATCCAAGCTGGCATTGCAAATTATATGAGGCATTGAAATTCCCACCACAGAGAAGCCCAGTGACAGGCACCTAGTAAAAATGGAAAGATAATAATAGAAAAAGGATTGCAAGAAAGTTAAACTCAGGCTAGCAAGACTCCAATAAAAATGAGAAATAATAATATAAATATCAAAATTTTCTCACCTGTAGCTGATTGTTCAAGGAGGATGACTTGCAGCTTTTCTTCCTTTAATTTTGATCTCTCATCATTATCTGATAGCACCCCTCCTCCAAAACAGAAATCACTCAGATCATCAAGAAATCACAGGCAAAATCTCCTCCTTGATTTTCAGCCATGACTGCTATTTTATCCATGCTTCTCCTGATCACAATGTATGCTGGGGAGAGAATAGGCACATTTAATCATTTTGACCTAAGACAAAGTAGAGGATTAAGGGGAAAAAAGGACTGTTTCACCAAGAGAGAAGCTTTTGGCTGCTTGCCTTTGAATCTTGGTTTCTTTATCTGTAAATCAGGTTAATAATATTCACACATGGGATTTGGACAGAGTATAAATGACTTGAGACATGAGAGAGGTCTCTTTCATGGTATTTTCTCCACAGATACTCTTTACCACGGATGCCCTGTTTTAATTAATTAGGGACATGCCAGTGGCTTCCACCTTGATGTCTCTTTACAGACCTTTTTAGTAAGCTCTCAACTCATATATTCTGTATTTCTAGAATATCTCCATTTGGTCTTCTCCAGGGCATCTTATATGCACACAAACCTGCTGACTTCATCATCTTTCTCTTTCTCTGAAAATCTGGTCCTTTTCTAATATTCTCCAGCTCATGAATGGCATCACCATTTTTCTGAAAACAAACAAACAAACAAACAAAAAACCCAGAAACCTAAATGTCACTTTTCTAATCTTTTTGTGACTTCATTCTTCTTAGTGTAGAATTAAACCATTCTGAATGTAGTCCCATGTTTCCTTAGGTCTGTGATGACAGGAATGTAGAAGAAAAGCAGAGATTATCTTTATGGAATACAGATTCTCTAATAAGGTGCTTTTTGTCTGAACCTGTGAAGCCCATGAAGTTAACAAGTAAATACACTCTTCCCTGAACTGCTAACCATCCAGGACAGATCTAGTACATTGGCAAGGCGTCCCGTGATAAGGAGATGCTGTGTGTGGGTTCGACATCATTTTGCTCAGTTTAACTTCTCTAAAAAGGCAAAGGAAACTCAATAGGCCTTAGAAGAAAAAAGGAAGAAAGAAAGCAGTTGAAATGCCATTTTCTTGCCTCTAAACACACATTACATTTATCAAAGGAAATAATATGACCTGTAAGAATGTTTGTTACTGCCTTTTAATTTCTATTCAATAGCCTCACTCAAATAATACCATATAGGCTGTTGGAGAATTCGAAACTAGCTTGGGAGAATAGTCAATATTGTTTGCAACTTTATTTTAGTTCTCATATAAATATATTTCAATCTTCACAATTTCTGCTGGTATCTGATTTAGAATTTCTGTTGAAATTCTAATGCGTTAAGTTTTTTTTTTTTTTTTTAAGTCATGTACTGAATCACACAATTGCAGGCTCAAAGAGCTATTTGGAACTATCTAGTTCATCGCCTTTGTTTGCAGAAGAAATTGGGATAGAGCAAGGTTAAAACCTGTCCAGAGCTATGTAGATCGTTCAGCCCCGAGTCTGGAAACCGGGCTTCATGAATCTCTACGTAGTTCCTTTCGTCCGGTACTGACGTTCTCCACCTAGTCTATTTTAAACATTTTTGTTTTAACAAAAAGTTCTCTCACTAAAATCCGCTAAGAACTTTGTTTTGTTAAATTCTTTGCACATGCTTCATGACAGTCTAATCATAATAAAGATAGAATAAAACTTGGATGCAAAACAAAGGGAAATAAGTGTTGCATCTTGACCATTTCCTTCCCACGTTATTCTCTTCCCATTCTCCTTTAGCACTCCTGGCATCTACCATTCTGAATCTTCCCTTGACCTCGACTATTTTACCAGTTGCTGCACATTTATTATTAACAATCTTTTGAATTCATTACCAAAATAGTCTAAACATATTATTAAAACATTTATATCCTCACTTGTCTACATTTAAACATTAAACTTTCACTTAAAGTTGAATCCAATAAAGTAACTGTTTCTTAAACCTCTTGGTAACTGGCTTCTTACCCATCATTTTTAAGGAGTTGAATTAATTATTAAAATAACAGATTATTTGCCTTGAGATTAACTGCTTGGTTTCTAAGGACAATTTGTATGGGTAGACAGTCTGCTGTTCCCAGCATATTAAAATTCAGAATACACAAAGTAGATTACAGCTTTGTTTAGCTTCTTTGCAGAATCCACATGATACTGCAGTACCCTCAAATGTAGTGTACTCGTGTGAAAAATCCTTAGCGTTCACTGTGAGATATACTCCTCTACATGTCATACAGAGCAACACAAGATCTCATAAATTAGAGATGCTCTGTCCATCAGGAAACATCACTGATCGAACAGTGATAAATGCAGAAAGGACAAGGACATTTTTTTTCAAATTAAGCAGCATTTTAACCTCTTCCTTCCTCCCAAATAAAAGCATTATCCAAAAAATGGGGGGGGGGGAATGGGCATGTAGGCAAGCATATCTCACAGCAAGTCTGGGAATGCCAATATAAGGTCACACCGATACTGTTTCTGACTAGACTGAAGTTCCTCCAAGTGGCCAGGAACGTAAAGGTCTCCACTTGCAAAGGGGCACTTAGCCCCTGACCACTATGTTTGGTTCAGAAGTAGATGTTTATCCCAAGCAGGGGTTCTGAAGATCGGTACTCTTGTCAGTACTGTTGGGAAGGGAGGTGTTTTCTCGGTGTCATAAGAATATAATTTTTCTTTAGTATGCAAGCATACAATTTGCATCCTTCTTCATTGATAATTATACAATTCTTACAAAGAACTTTAAATGAAATATCTCATTCTGTGATTGATCAGACATGGAACTGATAAAATACTATGTTGGTTAAGATGTTTCAGGGCTAACAATAGTAAGTTCTAAGTCTCTCTCCTTATTTTGTTTCCTTAGAGACATCAAGTCTGTAATTGCTTTGGCCTTTATACTGCAAAATATAGAGTAGAGAGTCTTAACATACAGACCACCATAAGCTGCCCACTGACTAAAGCAATCATTTCTTGGAACCTCTCTGCTCTTGTCTGTTTTGAAAGAACAATAGGATGATGTTTGCCTCTGTGATTTATTTCCTGACCCCTTGTGCCCGAATTTCTTTATTATAGGGTCTCTCAAACTATATAGTCAAACCCTAGGACAGAAAGAAATTACTTCAAGTGAAGGGTTAGATAAAATTATGACACCCATCGATGGCATTTTAGAGATTCAGATAGCCGTGTGTTCCAAGTGAGTTCACACTCACGGCTGCGTGGCAATGAGAAGGCTGTATTTGTATTTCAGTATTTATAATATCACTGCATCACCTTTTCTTGGACGTATTTGTTCTGCCTTGTATCCATTCTTCCCTACTTGTGATATACCACTACCTGAGTTTCTGAGAGGAATCACTCTTCCCTACGTTCCTTATTTCTATGTTTTATTAGACTGGTGTCACATAGCCCAAGCTTGACCAACTACAACATGGCTCTTGAAACTACCAGAAGTACAAATGTTTTGTTTCAGGACTTATGTTGGAATTATTAAATTTATTAAAAAGGGAGGGTCTTCCTTCATCCATTAGACTTGAAGGTAGGCTGATGTCAGCCTGGAGCAGCTGGTTCCTGAAGCAGATGTTGTTGACTTGCCCATGGGCTCTAAGCTCTCAACATTTCCATGGTAGCAGACCCAGCGGCTCCCAACTGTAAGCTACTATGTCTGTGCCTAAGAGCTTTCTCTTGCCATGGCAGCCAGCCCATTCAGCTGGTGTATTCACAGGACAGGCTGTAAGTCTCAGAGAATTCAAGCTCCCAGAGCAGCTTTCCACAAGTCACTGGTGGGAGTTGTTGGATCAAATCTCCAGTCCCCTCTCCCCCTAGATGACAAATCTCTGAAGTGTGGACTTGAATTTTCAATATCAAGCTATTATTTTTTTTATTTACCTTTGGATGGATATATATGTATGTATACACATATGAATACATACATGTATAGGTGTTTTATGAATATACATATGTGTGAATATAGACATAAACATACAGATATAGAATTCATATTATTTATATATTATTCACAATGCTCTTATATGTTTTTATATTGTTAAATATCTCTGACTTAGGTCGGGATAGTATCTTTTAAGTACCCTTCTTCCTCAATCATAGAGCACTGTTCTAATTAGTTCATTTAAATCACTTAATATTTATTCAGTTTCAGAGCTGATACTCGCCATATTTACCAGTAGAGCCATTATGGCTAGCCCTTATTTTATGGGTGTCCAAGCTGGTTGGTCAACGTTCATACCATAATCCATTAAAGCTGGAAACAATATCACGGCTCTCAGTTTATACTCACCATCAAAACCACATCCTCATCTCCCCATGGCTCAGAATTTAGATCTATAAGCTCATAGAACATTCTTGAACCCCCCAGGAGGCCAGCACCCAAGATAACCAAAATTGAGAAGAAGATACCCAGGAAAGGAAAGGTGAAGAATGGGTTTCTCACCTCCTTCCATCTATAACAGGCTGAAGGCAGGATAAGTTTTTAGAGAAATTTGCATGTTTGGGTTCTCTTGTCTTTTCCTCCGTTCCAGAGAACCAGACCCTTGGATTTTTGTAGTACTCAAAATAAAATCTTCTTGGGATCTTGGCTCCTATTACCTTGAGTAGATGCCTGAATTTATTGAATCTATTTCTGCTCAGAAGGGTCAGGGAACAAGGAAATTGATCTCAGAAGGGAATGGGTGCACAGCAGTGTGTCTCTTGGCAGAGAAGTAGAAGGATGCTTAACTTCACAAACCTATAGTGGAATAGGACAGTTGAGGTCAGCAAGCCCTGGCCCTATTTTCTATCAGATAAAGCTCCCAGATTCCACATTACACACTAGTTTCTTTCAGCAGGAGGAATGAAAGTTTGGGTATATTACCCTGATTTAGGGAAATGTATATTTTTATTTAAAATGCATTTTTATCCAGTAAGGAGATATCCTTAGTTGGGATAGCAATAAATAGGGAAAAGTAGGAAATGGATATTTCTTACACACGTGCATTTTGTGATCGAAGAACTATACCCTTAATAGCCATTAGAAGAGGCATTTGAGAAACAGAAACTATTGTCTTGTAGTGAGAACATGGACCCTTGACCAAGGGCTTGTCATCTTATGAGGAATCCTATAACAACCATATGTGGCGAGTGTTACCTTGTATTTCCCCTATGAACAGGGTAGGGAAACTGTTCAGGGCTCTACAGAATGCTCAGGTCAAGGTCTCCTGACTCAAGGTGGTATAGTGTTTTTCCCAAGTGTTTGATATGAGAGGGAACCGGGCACAGCTTTCTATGCCCTGGGATTGAGCACTTTGTGTTGTGTTTGCAAATGCCTCGACCAGGATTCTAATCTTTTTTGAGAATTTTTGCACCATATGAATAACGTCCTAAAGGCTTAAAAAGAGAAAAAATATGCATACTCTGACGCAGAGATTTATGGGTTTCAGTGCAAAACATTTCAGTAGGGAGACTTAAAAATTAATTTGTATTCGAGGCAGCACAACATGGAGTATTTGAGGCATTTAAGAATTTTAAATATGAAGGAGTGTGCAGAATAGGGAAGCGATTCATTTGAAATAGTGTATCAGAGTTTAGAACAGGTGGGGAAACTCAACTTTTTTTTTTTATTTTAACGGAAGAAAATGTTGCAAAATTGAGTTTTGCTTTGCCCACACAGGAGTACTCAGAAACTAAAGCACCGGCCTTCATCTCTGCTAAAGAGCTCTGGATATAGAATATTGCCGTTACTTCCGTAGCTTCAGCGCAAGCTACCATGTGTGTTTGTAAACAGCTAAAAGACCCAGCCAATCTTGAGCAATACACAAATGAGCCATCTTTGAGAATGCCAGTCGCCTGCTAATAACTTTCTAAAATTGCTCTCCAGCACTAATTGAAACCATAAATCCTCATCACATTCAAAGCTAACCACTGTAGAGCATGAGCTCACTTCAGTTCTTAATCTTCTTCTGGGTACTTTCTTGCCGTACCCTTCTTCCCCTAGGAGCCGCCACATTTATTATTACAGTTCAAATACCCTGAGATATCCCTGTTGGAGAGCTATGTACCATCTCGCTAAGCCTGTCAGTACTAGGGTGTGCTTAATAGGAACACCTCCCTACCCCATTCCCACTAGAACAAGGTCAGAAAATGTCGGGGACACACACTTTCACTAATTTTTCCCCCCTACATGTCTGTAGATAACACAGATCAAAAGAATATTTAAATTCTGTTTTGCTAAGACAGGCTACTTCTGTTATATAGTGGAGCAGGTAGGACGTTATGGTTGCCTCTAGACAATTTGCCAGACAAGAAAAATGGCTTCACGGACCATCTGACAGCTTTATTCTTGTGGCTCTGGCAGAAAAATAGGCAAAAAAGATTGCAGAGGCAGCTGAGTGGAATATAACACAAAAGTTCAGAAAAATATTAACTGGTTGTAAAATGAGTAGGAGGATGTAGTAAAGGAACTGGCATTTCAGTTATATAAAATCACTTATTACAACATTTTTATAGCCAAATTATGCTCCCTTTCTGTGCTGTATCTTTGGGTCTGTTGCCCGGAATAGGTGGTAAAGAATCCTTGCACGAGGCCCGGAATGTTTATATGGAAGAAGAGAGAAGCGGCGGCCATGAATCACTTTATGGCTGAATCATGCTCCCAATCCCAACAAAGATGAAACGCCCCCCCACCACCACCTCTGCCCCGGCAGTTTGGGTCTGATTTATCTCAGGCACTGTGCTTTTACAGAGCTGTCCTGGCCCTGTTTATTTACAGACACAGCCACTCCTGGCTGGGCTTTCTGACGGACCCTTGTAATTAATGTGGAATGCTCTGATACTTGCATCGAGACAAGTGCATTTGGGGCCCTCAAATAGCTGAAACAACAGTGAATACTGCAAATTTTCTCTTCCTCGAAGCAGAAAAGACTGACCAATAAAGTATTTTCTTTGGTGACTGCCCACACAGTAGAGACATCCTGAATTTCATCCCTTTTAGACAAACTGGCTCATGAAACATGGGAGAGAAATGGTCCTCTCAACCCTTCCATAAGGGCTTCTAAGGATGTGGATATTCCCTTAAGAAAGCTCTTCTTTAGCATAAAAATGGAAGAATAACAGACCATGCATCCCTTGCAGGGGATACATCAGGTATATTAATAGGTATTTGTTCAAAGAAAAAAAATCAGTAATGAGATACTTGGGAAAACACTGGGTGAAACAGTTAAATAGGTTTTCCTCACTACAAGACATCTCTGTCCCTCTCCTAACCTCGCAGGCACTTCAGATCTCCACGAGAGGAATATATACCTTTCTGATACATGTTTCACCACAGGAATCTTTTTTTTTTTTTTATGGAAACTTGCATGTGCGCAGTATTCTTTAGACTAAGATAAACAACGCCCTTCTTTATCTAGGACTCTGTTATATAAGGAAACATGATGCTTCTTTAAACATCTGGCAAATTTAAGTACTTGGTTTTTCAAAAAAAATTTAGAATTCCTCATTCTATAGAATAATGATCAAGTATTTTTATTTTATTTTATTTTTGCCACTCAAATTCCCTGTTGATCTGGCCCCAGCTTATTTTCCTCCATTATGACCTGTTACTTTGCTTGCTCTGCCCTTCACATTCTAGTCTAATTTATTTCTTGCTGCTTTGTATATTACACTCTTTGTATCTCTCATCTCTATATCCTTGAACATAATGCTTCCTCTTTCTGACACAACTTTTCTCCCTACTTCTACTTATTTGGGACTTGACCATTTTTCTAGAATCATTGTCCCTGCTTTAGTGTTCTTATTGCATTCATTGGAGACCACTGTTTCCTTGTCACCAAGCTTACATCAACCTTCCCATGTTCTGGTTGTTTGCTGATTTCTGTGAGTTCTTCTTGCTCGAATATAAGTTCCTTAAAGGCAGGCTCCTATGTCTTGTTCACCTTTGAACACATAACTTGTTACATTATCAGAACAAACAGAATCTAGGTCAATGTCAACGGAGATATGTGGTCCCTAGACCCGGTTTCTACCTCACTCTCCCCGCCTTCAGGGTTCCTCAATGTTTCTGAAATGGCCGGGCCGTAGGATGCTGGCAGGTTCCCCCTGCGAGCAAGTCCAAGTGTGCTGTGCTGTGCTGTGCTCCAGTGTTGCACTGTTTACACCACCACGACTCACAGAGTGCTCCGGCTGAGAAACAGGTTTCCACAGATGCATCTACATTACCTGCAGACTTGCTCCAGACTTGCCCCTACACATCCAGAGTCTTCAGGATGCCACCTTGTTCAGACTCAATGGCTTCTTCACTGAGTACTGTCTTAGCTCTGTGCTCTGCAAGCTGAGAGACCCATCTCCCCCTCGTGTTTGTCTCTTGGCCCACCTTCAGCTCTGGGAGCCCCAGCTGATGTCAGATGCCCGAGCCCTTCTCTTTTAACAGCACACACCTGCAGTTACTTTGCATCGTTCCAGGAAGCAATATAATGCACATCTAAGAGTGGGCATGGGGTTGAGGTGTCTGGGCTCATGTCTTGGTTCAACACTAAGTGGCTCTAAGTTTGGGCAAGTTAAACTTTATGACCTCAGTTCACTTAGCTATGAAGTAATAGTAGTACCTGTTGCACATGTTGTTTTGGTTTGGTTTGGTGTTTGGTTTTGGGGTTTTTAATTTTTTTGTTTTTTGGGGTTTGTTTTTTTTTTAGAATTAAAGAGAATGATACACACGAAATACCTGGCACAATGCCTGGCCTGCTCTAAGTACTCAAAAATGGCTTTGTTTTAGAATAGAAAAGAGGGCCAGCTTAAAACCCCAGGAGCCCCTGTGCAGCATGTTTAACATCCCCACTGTCCCCACCTGTCAAAGAGATGCGTTCATCATCTCTTGTTGCATAACAGAATATCACAAATTTAGCAGCTTCAAACAACACACATTTATGACCTCATCGTTTCCAAGGGTCTGGAGTCTGGGCACTGCTTACCTGGGTCCCCTGCAAAGATACAGTGAAGAAGCCAGTCATGCTGGGTTCTCATCTGAAGGCTTGACCGGGGAGAGTTCATGCCCAAGCTTCATCAAGTTGTTGGCGGAGTTCGCATCCTTTGGCTGTGAAACTCGGGGCAGCTCACTTCTTCACGGCCAACAGTGGAGAAACTCCAGCAAGATGGCCCTATGGTGTGGTCAACACATCCCATCCTTCTACCTGTGTAACATTGGCTAGAAGCATGTCAGTGATCCCACCCACATTTGAGGGGAAGGGATCACACAAAGGCATGACCATGGGGCCATCTTAGTGCCTCTCCTCCACAAGGGGGATGATTCTAATAGTAATTATCTCATGGGCTATTGACAAGATTCAATGAATTCATGTATATAAAGCTTTCAGAATAGTGCCCAGCACAGAGTTAGTGCTCAGTTAGGGCACTCCATTTATAATCAGGCCTGTGAGTGGAACAGGAGGCTGGGTTGGAATAAATGAATGAGTCTATGTTCGGGATTCCTAACTGGGTAGATCCTTCCCAGCCAGGCTCTGTGCTGGGCTGATTTCCCTAGTGGTTTTTAGATTAGCGGCTGTGAGCTCTGCTGTGGGTGGTATTGAATGTCAGCCGTAGGTGGGCATTACTTGCCTTAGTCATGTGTAACTAATTTAGAGTTCACTGTGTATTCAGGCAAATGCCTATGATTGCCATTTTTGCTATTAGTGAGAATGACTTGTTTGCGGTCTTCCCTTACAACTATAAGAACATGAGTTAGGAACTGAATAGTGGGCCTGAATTATTGGCTTCCTCCTCTGTGTGGTACCTAAGTGTTAGTTTGGTGCAACAGGGTGGCCTGTAGGCAAAGTTCAGATAATCATAGAACGAGGAATCAACTCAGAAAAACTGTGACCAAGACCAGCTTCCTGGCACACAGTGTGAGTGGAAAGAATGACATTTCTTCATCCAAGCCCATGACTCTTCTGTGCCAGGATTTGTGCTAGGTGTCCAGGGGACAAAGGAAAAGAAACTCAGACAAAAATCATGCTTATGGAACTTTTAATGTGTGCCCCCAAACTCTTTGCTTTTCCCACGGAGGGGGAGGGAGAATTTCTGTCTCCTCTCCTTGAATCTGAGTTCCGTGACTATTCGCCAGTAGAATGTGGCACAAAGGATGCTGTGCCACCTTCTAGTCGCAAGCCTTAAGAAATCTGCAACCTGTACTCCCTGTCTCTTGGGAGGTTGACTCGTGAAACTCAGTCACCACAGCATCACGAGGAGGCCGGATAAGGTGAAAAGATAGCCAGCATCAGACGCCAGCCACGCGAGTGAGCCATCCCAGGAGTGTATCCTTTGGTGGCAGCAGAGCTGACGGCATGTGGAACGGAGAGATGAGCTGCCCTCATCAACTCCCGTCCAATTTGCAGACTCATACACAAAACCATGGCAGTTGTTGCTTTAAGCTACTAAATTCTGTTATGTTGTCATGGGTGTCTGGAACAGGAGACAGACATTCAAAGACTAACACTGGCAACAGTGTATCTGCATGCTCTGTTCACTGCCCTGCACAGGAAGAACATGGTTCTGTGAGGCCATCCAACAAGGAGCCTCCCTCTTAGGTTATGCAACCAGGGAGGGCTTCGCTGAAGAAGAGAAGCTTGAGCTGAGATTGAAAGAAGTGAGCGTAGGTAAGAAACAGCTGTGCAAAGGCACCTGGGGTGCGAGAACAGGAGTTATTTGAAGACGTGGCAGCAGGAGAAAATTGTAATGATGTAATGAGCACTCAGGTGGGCAGTGTGCAGGTTTAGAGTGGGCCTGTCCCTGTGCAGGACACTGTCCTGAGCTCCTAGTTCTCCTGGAAGAATCTTATGAGACTGTGGGGCACACACATGTGTGTCCAATGCATGGGAGTGGAAGGGTGAAAGCTTGACAGGAGATTTGGTGCAACCCACCCATCTTACCTGTAAATATGACCTATGGCAAGGGACTGTGCTGCTGGCACAGGGTGAGGGTCTTGATTCAGTAAGGAATTAATTGCTTCCTGGCAGAAGAAAGGTTGGAAGACTTCTTCTTAACAGTTTTCGCTCCCTTCTCCAAACTGCAGTTCTCAGCTGACCTAATTCAGTAGCAATGTCTCTGGGAGTTTTTAATAGATTCACAGGGGCTAGTGTTTCACAGACTGCTCTCTATTTTTACATCTTTACAGTGAAGAAACTATTCCTTATAGTGAAGCGTACTTGCTGGAATGTTGGCCTGCTTTCTCTCCCCTTGCTTCTGTGTAGATGGGAAAGCAGGGAGCAGAAGCCTTTACCTGCATTGCATTCACATGTGTGACACTAGCTGCATCCACCCTCTCCATACCCCCAACTTTTCCAATTGTCCCTTATTTTCCAGGCAGTGGTTCTGCTCTAAACTCTCAGATTCACTCCGTTTTTTCCACACCCGCATCATGTCTGCATCACTTCAAACCTCAATGCTGGCTTCTTGTAAGCAGCAAGTATTTTTTCGGTTTTTTGAATACCTATTGTGTACTAGGTTCTAGGCCCTGGGGATTTAGGGTGAAGGTGGCCGTCATCTGACCAGAGCAGTGGTTCCCACCCCTAGAAGCAGCATGTTAGATCACTGGAGGGCTGGAGGCAGTGGATGTGGGAGTTTTACAATATGTCAGTGCCTTAGATCACTTCCCGGAGTTTCTGATTTTATTGGTTTTTCACTATTGGAGTGAGAGGTTACAAATAAACCAGAGGAGGAAGCTAGAATGATCCTTGTGGTAATTGATCAGACTCTGAAACATCGCTCTGAACTCATGTTCTGCTTAGTAGAGATACAAATGGTTACATGTAGAAATATTTACAGAAATACATAGGTATCTATATAAATACGGAATTATATGTTCAGATATATCTTCTTGCTCAGTCAGCTAAGAGGACTTAGAAACAATGATATGCCAGGAGCAAGGAGCACACCAGAGCCCAGATCTTGGTTTCTAATACTATTCTCCAATAAAAGAAACCATAAATCCTTAGAGAAACGTCTGATTTTAGGACTGGGGCAGGAAGTATTCCAGATGAGCCTGGAGCATCTTGTAGTGCCAGGAAGTATGGAAGTGCACAAAAAATGAAACACAAAAACCCTCCACAGGAATGGAGATATGGCAAAGTGGCGCTTGGAGCTCCCAGGGACCAAAGCTACAAAAATGTGAGCAAGAGGAAAAATAAAGCAGTACCGTATGATAACCCAAAGTATAAAATAAACATCCATGAGCCCACACTGGCATACAGAAATGATTGACTCAACAAATTCATGGGGCACGGAGAAAAATGAGAGAGCTCTCCCATGCAGAAGGAGTCCAGATAATTCATGTATGTACTTGGCTCTCAAGGAGGTGGAGCATAACTCCCCACTCCTTAAATGTGGGCTGTGCATAGGGACTGCTTTCCAAAAAGGGTTTAAGACATGGACAGGAAGGAGAAGAGTAACTTTGCTATAGAGAAACCTGGCAAACAGTACCTCAGCCAGCCAGGCGATCGAAGATAACGTTAACAATAAGTCTGGTTAACGGCATATATGCCTGACAGGATGTAATGCAAATAGCACGTAACCCCTGTCATCTCCCTCTTTTAAAAAAACTGCAGCTCCAGACGAATCATGAGAAAAATGTTAGACAAATCCCAGTTGAGGGCCATTGTATGAAATACATCAACAGTATTCCTTGACACTGTCAAGGTCATCAAAAACAAGGCAAGTCTGAGCAACTTTCACAATTCAAAGGAGCCTGAGAAGGCATGACAGTTAAATGTAATGTGGTCTCCTGAGTGGGACCCTGGGACAGAAAAATGATGATGGTTTAAAAATAAGGAAATCTGGGGGCACCTGGATGGCTCAGTCAGTTAAGCGTCTGACCTTGATTTTGGCTCAGGTCATGATCTCAGCTTTGTGGGAGGGAGCCTTGTATGGGGCTCTGTGCTCAGCTCTGCATGAGACTCTCCCGCCCTTCCTCTGCCCCTCCTCACACTTGCATGCTCGCATACTCTCTCTCCCTTTTCCTCTCTCTCTCAATAAATAAAATCTTTTAAAAAATAAAAATTAAAAAAATAGAAGTTAGGAGAGCTGAATAAAATATGAGATTCAGTTAATAGTAATGTATTGATATCTGTTCACCTGTTGTGACAAGTGTAACATAATAACAAGATATTAATAGGGGAAACTGGATGTGAAATATATGAGATCGCTATACTCTGATCAGTTTTTCCAAAAATCTAAAAATCTTTTAAGATAAAAGTTTGTTTAAAAAATAAAAGTCTTGCTAATTTTGGCCATTCTAACTGGTGTAAGGTGGTAT
>PISX010026078.1:0-24962 GCA_004024625.1 Mellivora capensis | reverse complement strand
GGTGTGGTGTAAAACTATGAATTCTGTTATGCTGAAAAGAAATGAAATTTTTAAAAAAAAGAATTTAAAAATTAAAAAAAAAAAAAGAACTTGCCACAGCTACCCAATCCCTCAGCAACCATCACCCTGAAGAGTCAGTCACTCTAAACATGGAGGCAAGACCCTCCACAGCAAAAAAATTATGACTTGCTGAAAGCTCAACTGATGGTTAGCATATTTTAGCAATCAGGTATTTTTAAATTAAGATATATACATTGTTTTTTAGACATAAAGCTAGCATACACCTAATAGACTACAGTATAATATAAACTTAACTTTTATATACACTGATCTTCTAGGATTTCTGGACTCAATTCCAACTTGGGGGCCAGGGTGGTGGGGTTCCCACCTACACAACTTCAGGGAATTCTTGGATACCAGCAAGGTGTCTGAGAATTCAACCCAGTGCTAACTATCTACCCAGAGATAGCATCAGATTATACAGGGTAAGGGTTCAGTCCTAAAAGACTGTCCCCCAGCCTCCCACTTCAGGTGCCAGTCACAAGCCCCAGGCTGTTTGTTGCCTGTGCTTCTAACTGGGTACAGATTGGAGGTTCCACTAACCCCTTCCATGGGTTTCAGACATCACATGCTAGTCCAGTTGTAACTTGAACTGCTGACCCACTGGATATAAAGCAGAGGTTCTCTGGTTCTCTGGTTCAATTAACTCACTAGAGCAGCTCACAGAACTCAAAGAAACATTTTACTTACTGCATCACCAGTTTATTATAAAAGGATGTAACTCAGAAATAACCAGATGGACAAGATGCACAGGGCAAAGCGCGTGGGCAGGGGCACAGAGCTTCCAGGCCTTCTCCAGACACGACACTCTCCCCACACCCCCACGTGTTCACCAACCCAGAAGCTCTCCAAACCCAGGCCTGACTGACTAACTCATTGACCCTTGGTTAATGCAACCTGGGCCTCTCTCCCTTACCGAAGTTTGGGAAATTTCAGTCCCACCCCTCTAAGCACAAGATTGGTTCTCCAGGAAACCAGCCCCATCTTTAGTTACCTAAAGGCAGTTTCCAAATTGCCTCATTAATGTAACAAAAGACACCTTTATCACAGGAAATTTCCAAAGGTTTTAGAAGCCATAAACCAAGGACCTTAGAGAAAGACCAAATACACAGGAGAAATATATATTTGGTCATCTTGATG
This sequence comes from Mellivora capensis, assembly GCA_004024625.1. Taxonomy (NCBI): domain Eukaryota; kingdom Metazoa; phylum Chordata; class Mammalia; order Carnivora; family Mustelidae; genus Mellivora; species Mellivora capensis. The sequence goes on along the minus strand of PISX010026078.1, from coordinate 23,762 downwards.
ACTAGATCATAGTATTGCAACTGAGAAACCAAAAGAATTAATTTGACTCACTTTATTGCAAAATTAACTTTACTGAGGTGGTCTGGAAGCAAATGTTCCATATCTCTGAGGTGTGCCCTATTGACCCATCCTTCTACCTGTAACAATAACTTTTCAGTCTGGGGTAGGGAGTGAACATTGGAAAAATAGCAGGGAATATAGTCAAATTTAGCTGCAGGTCTCAAAGTCATTTAAACAAATTTAGGAAAAATTAATTCAAGACTCAGCTTATATCAAACACTTAGAAACTTAAGTAGTAGTTAGAGAACACAGACTAGACACCAGACTGTTGAGATTCCAATCTTTGTCCCTTGCTGGCTGTGTCTTAATAGGTCAATTACTTAGCCTCTCCAAGCCTAAGGGTCCTTTTCTGTGAAATAGGGATAAAAGTAGTAGGAAAATGAAATTTGATATTATAATGAATTATTATAAATGGATTACATAGCACTTAACACGGGCCTGGCACAAAGTAAGCTCTATTAGCTAGCATTATATTTGCTATTGAAATTGGGTAGTTATTGTTGTTCATTACATGAAAAAAATATACAGTTATCTAAATAACTTCATATAAAAGATAACATCCAGCACACCATGAAGACCAAATAGTTATTTTCCCTCATTAAGCCACCCAGCCTATTAAAATTCCTGGTGACTCAAAACACCAAATCTGCCTGAACAATTAAGAGAAGCCTAGAGCTCCCTTTCGAAACAGAGCCACCCAAAGAAGAGGTGTAGCTCTAAGGATCCATGGTTAACACCATATTTTGTTCTGCACAGTGATAACCAGCATGGGTTCGAAAATAAACACAAATACTATATCCAATTGGTCATGTGTGAGGAAAATGTCGCCTTTCAATCTCTTTTTCATAAAACATTAAAAGGAATTCCAAAGAGATTTTGATGAATTATTTCACAGCCTTAATATCTGACTTGGATCAGCAAAACAAGCTAGTTTTGCTTTCGGGTTTTCAGGTTGTTCTTTTTTTACAGTTACTTCTCTTACCTATTTGCATTACCCTTTTGGGACTTTCTCTGTGGCTCAGTGAAAACACAGGGTGAAGGAAGGTGAGAAGCAGGCGATGGGGTGGCAGGGCCTGGAGGCCAGAAACCTAGCCACCTATACACTGATGAGAACAGCATTTTCTAGCTCTTACTTTCTCCGTCTCTTCCCTCTCAACACTATGTTCCACTTCACAGCAGCAAGGAAAAAACAATGTGGTACATTCCTGCCACTTGAGGATGGGTTGAATATGGAACTCTTTCGTAAAGAAGAGATTTCTCCAAGCCCCAGATTGCTGAAGCAATCTCTGAATGAAATTAGGGTAACCTAGACAAGGACCTTTTTTTGAAAGATTTTATTTTTAAGTAATCTCTACACCTAACGTGGGGCTTGGACTCACAACCTGGAGATCCAAGTTACATAAGCCACCAACTGATCCAACCAGGTACTCCAAGGACATATTTAAAACTCCATCTTTGTGTTAGACTGTCTTCATTCCAGCCTATAGACTCACTGGTCCTCAGATCCAGCTAATCACACTCCATAGCCTGAAAGTTAGCTTTAATGTGTGAGAATATTCTTAGTGCAGTGAAAACACAGGTGATTCTGTTTTTAATTCAGATACCAGATTACAGAAAGAGACATGTGATAAAGAAACTATGTGCCTAGTGCTACAGTGAGTGTTTTATATACATTATCTCATATAATCTTCATCTTTTGACAATGTTTATCCCCATTTTACCGATTATAAAACTGAGGCTAAGAATAGCTAAGTAATTTGTTTGAACCCACACAGCTAGCAAACAGTGTGGCCAACAATGAGAAAGGAATCAGAGCTCCTCTGTTACCCACAACACCCCTCCAATAACAATAAGTATCCCAGTCTTTACATTTGCTTCCATAAACCATCTCACAAACCTCTGAGAACAGACAGGGAGGTGAACTGAACAGAGAGAAAGGGAAAACCACTGTGATTTCCCAACCTCCTCCGATTCACAAACATCCCCATAGACCAGAATCTATGGGGACATCAGTAGAATTGGATTCTCATCCCAGCTCTGGAAAAATGTGTCCAAGAGTAGTGTAGCACCAGGCAAAGTGAGGACAACAGAGCATACTCTACTCTTGGGAGTAGAGTAATACAGGAGGACAGCCAGAGCATTCATAGCAGGCAGAAAGTCTCACACAATTTTAAAGAAGTACCTCTGTAAGTGACATATCATAATTTATAAATATGTTCAACTCATCAGTGTCTCAATAAACATCACCTCCACTTGAAACAACAGGCTGAAGAGATCATATCTAGTGATATGTTTTAACTTTTCTAGTACCAAATAATAGTATCATTATGTTCCAGCCATGTTTGAACTAGAAACAATGCAATGAAATTTTAATGGGAAAAAAAAAACCTTTAAATTGACATGAAATTTCCTAATTGAAAAAAATGAATCCTCTATAGTCCCAAAGAAACACATAGGGTGCAGACTACGGTTATTGTTTTAAGAAGCAGATAATCCATATTAATGTGTTGTCTTAAGAATTCTTTGATCAGTTAAACATTTGCCATAAATCGGAAATGTTTGCATAACTCAGCAACATTCAAAATCAAAATGCATATACAATCCAATCTGAGATCATTTCAAGGGCTTGTTCCCATCAGATGTTCAGACAGACGAAGAAATTTCATACAAAGCCCCTATTCTTAATGAAAATCCATCTCTCCTTCATCCCTCACCTCTGGCTGTTCGTGACAAAAAGCTTTTCCCTAAAGAAAGTGGATTGAGTAGGAATGTGGAAAGAGAGACATAATGTGTATTCAACCCTCTGCCTGCTGCCAGCTCTTGGGATTTAACTGGCTTTGAAATATGTATAAGCTAGGGTGACTGTTGTATTATTCATCAAAGATTTATCAGACCTCTAAACTCAGTTATACACAGTGACCATGGGACACTTTAAAATAATAATAATAATAATAACAAAATATGTAATAAAACAGATCTTTTATTTTTTAAAAAATGCTCTCTAGGAGGAGAAGGGAGTTGAGGGAAATTGGAGGGGGAGATGAACCATGAGAGACTATGGACTCTGAAAAACAACCTGAGGGTTCTGAAGGGGGGAGGTGGGAGGTTGGGGGAGCCTGGTGGTGGGTATTATGGAGGGCACGCATTGCATGGAGCACTGGGTGTGGTGCAAAAACTATGAATTCTGTTACGCTGAAAAATTTTTTTAAAAATGCTCTCTAGGAAAAGAAAAAACAGAACAGTTGTTAAAGTTAATATCTAGGCCTTAAAATAAGTATTATAGCAAGGCTGCCCATCCTCCAACAATTTGTTTTTAAATTAAACAATCAGCCTTGCGGTGGGGGGGCGGATCCCTTCCTCACCTGCAGTCCTTTATAAAGCAGGATTCACCTGTAAAGAATCAATACCTTCATTCAGGAGATAAACATTGCAACAAACCTCTGAAAAAGTCATTGTGGCCCATAAAGTTAAATTATTCTTTAAAGAGGGAAAGCAACAAAAACCACTCTACCATTCCTTTCCAGCCCTAGCTTCTGGGTTTTGTTTGTTAAATGGAAGAGGTTTGGCAAGCAACCAATGTGCCTTTCCAGTTGTACAAATCATACAGACGGGACTGCACAGATGTAGTTGTACAGATCTGAGCCTCAGCAATGCTGTGACTCGGCCAAGGTCACAACTAGATAGTCATATTTATTACTTTATTCAACAAATATGTAGAGTCCCCAAAATGTGCTAAGCATTGTCTTACATATGCCAGTGTGTATAGTTACAGTGTACCATGTATAGTATACAGTGTACCATGTATATATAAGACGATGTGTACTCTGGATAGTGATTTAAAAAACAGCTCTGACCACTGCCCTTCTGGGGCTCAGTGGCTCTGAGGACTACAAGGGTGTGTAAGCCCACTGATGGCTGACTCCCAGACCTGGAGCCAGGCCCAGCCCACGAGGAGGTTCGCACCAATTAGAGGCAAAAGGAAAATGTACAGGGGGCAGAATTCCATGAAGTTGAATGTACTCTGCTTTAAAAAGAGTACTATTTTCCTTATTTTATTTTGCTAAAATCTTCCTTTCTATGAAATGTTGGTGACAAAAGATAGCAGTGGTTTTTGTTTTATTTGTTTTGTTTGTTTGTTTGTTTGTTTTTTAATGTCCTCATTTAGTAAACCAATTCTTCTTTTTAAAATCTACCAATTTGTGCAATCCAAGTCCGGGAGACTCTGCTTTGCACCACAATACCCTCTCACAGGGAATCAGCAGATGCAGAGGTCAGGGAAGGAAGGTCACAAAAGCAAAGGCAGGAACCCTCCAATTTGACGTGGGCTGGGGTTGGCAGCTCTTTCTTCCTACATCTGGAACTCCAGCTTGAAAAAGTATGTTAACACAGTTAATAAAGTGTGTCCCTGGCTGTACAACAAATTCGTATTGAGAATGGAGAGCTGGACCACCAAGACTGTTCTTTTATGAAATAAATTAATTAGTGAATATTGTGGAGAGCTTGAAAGTGGTAAAGGGTTATGTCCATGCTGCATGCCATCAAGATTACAGAAACAAGATTAGAACTGAATGAGGTGTGTACCTGCAGAGGAAGCATTTCAGGAAGTCTCTAAGGGTACATTGTTAACCTCAACATACACAAGCAAGCCTCTTAAAATGTCCTGGTTGTGTTTCCTCCAGAGCAAAGGATCAAGAGCTTTCCAAGTAGCCTTTCTCCCCTCTCAATCTACAAATAGTAGTGGCCTTGTTCCTACTGTTGGATTTTTCAACTTCGCTTATCCCAATTCTGGGCCCTTCTGCCAAGCAAAGAGGAAGGCTAAGAGAAGCAGAGGGCAGGTGCATGAGTACCTCAGTGCTGAATATTAAAGCATGGCTCCTTTTCATCCTCTGTTGCAAAAAACTGTCGCTCAACTCCACTGTGCTCCCAGTGGAAAATGCTTACTCCCAAAAGTTGTGTCTTATAAAATTTCTAGAATCATAACAACAGTGCCCGTTTATTGAGTGCTTTTCCATTCCCACAGCAACCCATATAAATAGGTAGCATCATCCTCAATTTCTAGGCAAAAAAAACTAAGACCTAACGAGACTAAGTAACTTGACCAAAATCAGAGTGCAGGACTTACACCGATTCCCAAGCTCTGCTTTTAATCCATGACGTCGTTCAGCCTCCTGCAAAAGCCCTACAGCATAAGGAAAGCAGGCAGGTTTCCCTTCCAAATGAAAACTGAATCTATTCCAGTGGCTTCTGTGATACAGCTGTGGTGCTCATTTCTGGGGCACCTGGGAGTGTGCTCTGATGAAAGCATGCAGCTTTGTCCCTCTACAGGCATTGCCCTCTGCCGAACCAGGGGCTGCAGCCAGCACCCGGTGACTGGCTGATGATGCAAAGGCCAGGTCCTTCTGCCTCAATCTGGGACAACTCTGAAAACCTATCCCTCTTCAGAGTGCACCACGGGATCAGGTGTCACTGCATCCCAGTTCATCCTCCCCCTTTGCCCAATCCCGTTTTATAAAAACCACTTGAACACAAATCTGAGTCTGCTTCCCAGGGAAACTAGAATACAACACTTATAATAATGTATGATTTTTGTGGCACACACTCACTATTAGAACAAAAGCTATTCTAAAGTTTTCTCTATAACAAGGAATTTGTTTTATCAGACTATCTATAATTGAAGGTTCCAAATATCCTCACCTGGTCTGTAATATTGATGTACTGTAAGAAACCTTCTGTCCCTCTTATTGATTACTGATATGCTGTTATTTTATTGATTACTGATATGAATTGTTATTCAAGCCATGAAAACACTTGAGGACAATATCCTTGCTTTGAATGTTGAGGCTGCTGAACCAAGGTTTGGACCATGGGGAGAAGAATTAAAGCCCAATGGGGAGAAAGGCAGGACTTGGGGAAATATGGGAATTTTTTTGGAGAAAGACCATCATCTTCACGATCACCTCTTATCTGTTACATCAACAGATCAATTATCATTTAATCACAAAACTTTACTGTCCAGTATAGTAGCCACTAATCAGACACATATGGCTATTTAATATTAATTAAATTCAAAAAGTTAAAAATTGAGTTTCTCAGTCATACTAGCCATATTTCAAATCCTCGGTGGCCATGTGTGGTTAGTGGCTAAAATATTGGACAGTACAAAATGTGAACATACCCATCACTGCCAAAATGTTCTAGTGGTACTAGTCTAAAATGAAAAACATTTTGCCCATTAAAAATTGTTGCTTTTAAACCAATCACTACTAAATTGTCTCCATATTCCTATGGAATAAAAAGAGTCCCTTTGATGATAATTCACATGAGATTCCTCTTCACTGAATTACTGAGACCAGATTCACCAGCCATCATACAACATTCTACCCAGGACTCAGGCTCTGTGCAAATGAACGGCCACCTGTCTGAACAAGCAGGCCACAGTTTTAGCTACTGGAGATAGCACTAACAGAGAAGTGGAGTCAGCTTTCTGGTATGCATGAGTACAAGACAAGAGGCCATAAATTCTGCAGGGAGAATAATGTAGAGAACTACTGCTTTCACATTACAGAAAATGGTTGTCCAGAGGCGGCAGCCTACGGAATACAATGCAGGAAAGAGTTAACACAGTGAGCCCTACCACCTTGAAAGATCTGCTTGCAAGGTTGGCCTTTGAACGGATCTCAGGAAGGTTCCCTTCACCCCCAGAACTAAGAATGGCTAAATTGTTTCCACAAACAAAATGGTGTATGCTGAACACCTGCTTTCCCTCTGGAGTCTAGAATCTTGGTATGTGACGAGCAGAGGCTGCCTACATGACCCAGTAAAAACCCTGGGTGCTGAATCTCTAATGAGCTTCCAGGGTAGACATTTTTCACATGCATTGTCATAATTCATTACCAGGGGAATTAAAATACATCCTGTGTGACTCCACTTCAGAGAACCCTTGGAGACTGCACCTGGCTTCCCCAGGACTGGTTGCACCATGAACGTTTTCTCTTTGCTGATTTGGCTTTTAATCCTTTCACTGTGATAAATTATCAACATAGTACTACTACACTGAGTCCTGCACATCTTCCTGGTGAATCATTGAGCCTGTGGGTCTCCATGACCCCAACACAGATACTATCTTTCATAGACAAGTCTCCTAATAAACTCCATCTGAGTGACAGAAAGGACTACTGATTCTTCCCTAGAAGCCAAGGAAGGACTCAGGTATGCCCTGCCCATGGTTTTACCAGAAGATCATTTTTCTCCAGGTGAGTGGGGCAAATACTAACATGGTGACCCCAATCACTTATATGTATATGAACAGGCATTATATCAAGTCTCTTTGGCATCCCCTGAGGTTCATTACTTGGGTGACAGAGAGACTTTTTTGTCTATTGTTACCTTTCCTTCACTCTTAAAGAGGACCAAGCACAAAAAAATCATCTGAAGTTTTCAACAAAAAGAGCAAATGAAAAACCATCATATTGATTAATAGGGAATGATTAATAATCATTCACTTACTTAACGTACAGACTACAGCCAACTTGAGACAACCTCCAGGACAATAGTGACTTATCCGGCATCGGTAGGGGACCCAACACTTCTCCTTTTGGAGGAATGAAAAATAGTCTTCTCTTATACCTGGGAATTCTGCCTGATAACGTGGAATGGGAATTCTTTAAATATTCTTCTCTTTTTAAAGATTTTATTTATTTGCTTGACAGAGAGAGATATAGCGAGAGAGGGAACACAAGCATAGGGAGTTGGAGAGGGAGAAGGGCTTAATAGGGAGCCTGACACAGGGCTCAAACCCAGGACCCTGGGATCATGACCTGAGCCAAAGACAGATGCTTAATGACTTAGCCACCCAGGCACCCCTCGATATTCTTTAAAAAGGATCCCAAAGCTAGATGTAAGGATAAAAGGAACTCCAGGCTTGTTTTCAAGAAGCAACCATTTTGTTCCTCTAGAAAGAGATGGTTTGACATCAACATATTGACAAATATGTTACTGATTCAGCCACATGGCTGTTACACTTAGATGGAAGCTCCTGTCAGGTCTAACTTCACAAATAAAAAGTCATTATAATATGACACTGTCAGTAACATAGACAACTTCCAACTCCTGACAGCCTATAAAATGAAAAGCTCTTTCTCAATGAACCAATAGATGTGGCCACCACTTACCCGGTGTTAATTAAATTATTTATGTATGTTATCTCATTTAATTAAATAATCTAGCAAGGACAGTATTATTACTCCCAATCAATAGGCATGAAACGGAGGCAGAGAACTAAGGAAACTTGCCCAAGGATAAGCAAGAAAGTAGGGAAGTCAGGGCCAAAACAGGCTGGCTGACTCCAGAGCCAACACTGCCAGCCACTAGACTAGAAATTGTGCCAGTCACCTGGAGAAGACAAATTAAGAGAGGCCACAACACATGCTTCAGCTCTTTCTTTAAAGAATTTGGGGCTGCAGGGCGCCTGGGTGGCTCAGTGGGTTAAAGCCTCTGCCTTTGGCTCAAGTCATGATCTCTGAGTCCTGGGATTGAGCCCTCGGGCTCTTTGCTCATCAGGGAGCCTGCTTCCTGCCCACCTCTGCCTGCCTCTCTGCCTACTTGTGATCTCTGTCTGTCAAATAAATAAATAAATCTTTAAAAAAATAAAGAAGTTGGGGCTGCTTCCAAGAGTACACTAGATTTTCTTGTTGTATAATCCACTTCTAGGATTAAAGCTGTCCATTGGACAGAGAATGGTAATGCTCTGTGTTACGGAGGCTCCTTGGTAGTAAACTACTTCTTTTAAGTACAAAACAACCCTAAAAGGATTCCTCCAACTTTTCAAACTATGAAATTAACAACATCAGTGCTCACATACAAAGAAAGTCAAGTGCTATTAAATAAAAGTATGTAAGCATGTAAAGAGAACGAGGAATGATCCTGGAAAGTAAGACCTGTAACCTTCTCGTGAACTGGGTCCAGTGTTAACGATTTTGCTTAAACCATTGGCACTTGGGAAGCAGAACAAGGCAGTATGTGATTTTCTACTCACTGTCTAAAGTAACAAAATGTTTCTAGTTTTATCAAGCCTACTGTTTATTTGATAATTCCTAAAATGCGTCCTAAAAGTCCAAATTCTCCAATACTTTTCTAATAATTTTTTTTAAACTGACTCAGAGTTGTACAAATTTTTCCCTCTGGATTCATAAAGTACTCCACTTATTTTACCAAATTATCCTGTCAACAACTCTATCCTTATCCCTGAATTACAGGTGGAGAACTAAAACCCAGGACTACCATTAGAATTATCCAGAGCCACAGAGTGAGTTCCAGATGGGTTGCAATATTCCCAATGCTCTTTCCTCGCAACAGTTATATAATTCTTTAGTGTGTATGTGTGAGTGTGTGTATATATATTTTACTTACTACTTCTTTGGGGGTCATTTCCACAGTCTGGATAACTATCTCAATAGCCTCTTGTTCCCAAAGCAATCTACCAAAGTTCAAGATGTACCCAGCACAGTCTGAGCTAATTACCTGAATGGAGCATATAGATGTCATTTGCTAAGGCAACAATTCATATATGATAAAATGGGTTTAGGATTAAAAAGAGAGAAGCTTCGGGGTTAGACAATGGGGGAAAATATGTAAATATGAGAACTGCTCTCAAACCTAGAATGTATGTTTACATATGCCCATGGATGTATTTTAAAAACATCCCCATATATGTACAACATCATCAGTAAAATCCTTGTTGAAGCAAGCCCATACTTGCTTGTAGTTTAAGCTCAATAAATACTTGTTAAGGGAGTGGTTTGTGCAGTAAGAGACTTGAAAGTAACACAAAGTTACCAAACAGACACTCAAATCCCAGGAACTGAAAAGACTACTACAAGTAACACTGTTATCATCTATGCATAAAGGAAAATGTCATCCATTCGTTAATAGTATACTGGATGTGCCTGGAACTGGGATAAATGGTTTGCTTAAATCATTCCACTTATTCCCAGTAGGAACTCTTCCAGGTAAATATTGCCACTGCCATTTTGTAAACGGGGAAAACGACTCAGGGGGATTAAATAACTTGCCCAAGGGTACACAGTACCAAGTGTCTCTTGGATAAAACACACAGATGAAGAAAGGCTGAAACCACCAAAAAACTCACTGGAAGGAGTTTTAAGGGCTTCCCCACCATTTCATTATAGTAAAATTTCATTTAATTATTCTGGTAAAAGAAAAATTTCTAGCCTAACAGACCTGAAGATAAAACCGAACTGACACTCTATTTATGTTAGTATATAACCAAGCAAGTCAAATCATATATTTAGAGTCTAGCTGGGGCTATTTCTTTCCTATGTGTCGAGGCTGGCGCGACAACATGACCAGGGTCGGGAGGGTAAGAGGATGGTTAAAAGAAAGAGATGCAAAGAGATGAGGGCAGGAGGGACACAGAGGAGGTTGTCCAAACAGCGTCCGTTTATTCAGCTACGTGCGCTAATATATATAGTTGTAGCAAGGCTGGAAACAATTATCCATAACAAGCCTAACAATTATCACAGGTTCCCACTATAAATTCCTTAAGCATCTTCGTACAGACATCCTGGCGCCTAATAACTGTTACATATAGATAAATTCAGTGTTGCTACACGAGATGAGAAAGGGCAGCAGCTGTGACTCGTTCAGACACGACAAGACCTTGGCTAAGGCCCATGTTGCTTTGTTCCCAATTAACCAATGTGAGAGGTCACGCAGGTGAGCAGAAGGCACATAGCTCAGACCCTTTCTCAGTGCTACTCAACTTTTCCAACTATTAGGTCATATTAACCTTTTAGTTTTCAAGGAGGCACAAGTCAGGGCCTGGTTTGGCTCCAGTCTCCAACCTTAATGCGGCCTCCCACACCTATGCTACTATCTTTCTTTAAGGTACTTTTATTTATGTGGAATTCCTTTATGTAAAAAGTATAATTTTGGAGCCTAAAGGGATATAAGAATTACAGAGAAGCTACTATTTGATGAGAAAAGTAAAGCAGTAATAGAAGTTGTGATAATCATAATATTACTATTTAGTCCATTATCTTAAGCACTTTATACAGAATATTTAATCTTCATAACAATCTTATGGGGATACTAAAATCACCCCTATTTTACGGGTGAAGAAACTGAGGCACAAAGAATTGAGTTGCCTGCGAAGGTCACACTACACAAATGGAAGAATCAACCTTCAAACTCCAGAGAATAGGCTCTGAACCACTAAGAATTAGGAGAAATTAGGTCCTCCTGGCTATTCTTCCATCCTCACCCTCCAGCCCATCTTCATCATCTCCACAAGAGCTCTTAACCCTTTCCTCTGTTAAGGGATGACAATGATTAAAGAAGGGAAACCGGTTTTGAGTAGGATTTTGTGTTATATGAGATGCAGTTAAATTTTTTCTGCTGGGATAAACTGTCCTACCTCCACCCCACTGCAGCTTCCAACCAAATATTCCTCTCCCTTTTCCAGCCCATTCAAATGGATTTGTCCTGACTCTGAGTTACAGCAGAAAGTACACTGATGACAACCGATGACACAAAGCATGTCACTCACAACCAATGCATATGCATTTTAACATAGAACTTCAAATACTACTTGAACCTAATGGGACAACTCTTAATTACAGAATTGCAGGCACTGTAGCAGGTCTGGGGAGCTGCATTAAGAACAGTAGGTCTCCAGGGCGCCTGGGTGGCTCAGTTGGTTAAGCGACTGCCTTCAGCTTGGGTCATGATCCCGGAGTCCTGGGATCAAGTCCCACAACAAGCTCACAGCTCTGTGGGGAGTCTGCTTCTCCCTCTGACCTCCCCTCTCATGCTCTCTCAATCTGTCTCTCTCTCAAATAAATAAATAAAAGAACAGTGGGTCTCCAGAGGAATTAATCCAATTAGGAGCATTCTGAATGATACTGACATGTGTGTACTATGTAATGTATAGTATTATAAATTTGCAAACATATGATTTTATAAAGTAACACCGATGAACTTTTAAGGTTAAATAAAAGTAAATTAGCCTTAAAATGTACACTGAGGACTCGGAATTAGATAGACAGATCCAAATCATGACTATAAAAAGTACTAGAGAGGTGCCTGGGTGGTTCAATGGGTTAAGCCTCTGCCTTCGGCTCAGGTCATGATCTCAGGGTCCTGGGATCGAGCCCCGCATCAGGCTCTCTGCTCAGCAGGGAACCTGCTTCCCCTCTCTCTCTCTGCCTGTCTCTCTGCGTACTTGTGATCTCTGTCTGTCAAATAAATAAATCTTTTTTTTAAAGTACTAGAAATTATAGACTCTCCTCTAGAAACTTCTGAAATTAGAATAATGTCTCATCATTACAGGAAAGTTTAGGTGTAGATAGTCCTGACTGTTTATTCTTGGCCCTGATCCTCTAAAATGTCCACTTGTTTCATGCCATGAGAACAGCCAGGAAAACGAAGATCAATCTAGACATTCTCATCAGATCAGATCCAAAGACAATGGTACACTCACCAACTCTAGGATTCAGACATATCCACGCATGCTAAGGTTGGATTTCCTGCACCTCTTTTTTTGGGCGGGGGTGGGGGGGTTGTGGATTTGTGTAGGCTACTGCTACAGATACTTTATTGGGAGACTTGTGATCTAACTGAACCTCTGCTATTAACTAGTTTTGTAAATTTGAGTAAATCATTTAACAACTCTGGTCCTCATTTTGCTCGTCTGATGAATGACCAGGGTAATGAAAGAATCCCTCTGATACTGACTGGCTTGAAAATTCAGTGATTCAGAACAAACCATCTACATTAATCACAATATAGTGTTGTGACTAAACACAAATGTAGATTAAACACAAATACAATGTTGCGTGAAGGAAACAACACAGATGGGCACATTTTGTATGATTCTACTTATATTTTTAAAAAACAGACAAAATATTTGTTCAAAGACAGAAACCACTACCTTTGGAAGAAGATAGTGAGGGAAAGTCCTCTGGGGTGCTGGTAATTTCTCCAACTTGATACTGGCTAAATGAGTGTAAATACTTGGTGACAATTCACTGAATAGTATCCTTATAATTTGTACACTTTTCTGCATGTATGCTATGCTTGGTTAAAAAGTTTTGTTGTTGTTGTTTTTTTTTAATGTATAGTGTTTCCAACCCATGGTGCAGTTCTCAAATTCATGAAGTAAAGGGAAACTCTCCCTTTTACTCTGTGCTGCATCAGACTGGGAAAACAGAGGAGTAAGTGAACCGTGTTGAGCACTTACTATATGCTACTCACTTTATTGTAGAAGTCCAAGACCAGGGTGCTAGCATGATTGGGTTCTTGTGAGCCTTCTCCCCACCAGGTCACAGACTGCCAACTTCTTGTTGTGGCCTCACAAGGCAGAAGAGGACAGGAAAGATCCCTGGGGTCTCTTTTATAAGGACACTAATCTACTTAAGAGGGCTCCACCCTTCTAAATGACCTAACTCTTTCCCAAAGGCCCCATCTCCTATTAGCAACAAACACAGTGGTTAGTATTTCAACATGTGAACTTAGCAGAGGATATGAACGTGCAGTCGACTACATGTATATTGTCACTATTCTTGTAACAAGGCTCTGAGGTATCTATTACCATCCACATTTACAAATGAGGACGGAGGCTCAGCAAGTGTGAGACACTTGCCTAAACTCATGCAGCAGTAAGCAATTGAGCCCAGGTCTGTCTGCCTAGGTCGGTAATGCTCTTTTCATTATGTCTTGCTGAAAATCATAGCAATTTGGGGTTTATAAAAAAAGGTCTCGGGACGCCTGGGTGGCTCAGTTGGTTGGACGACTGCCTTCGGCTCAGGTCATGATCCCGGAGTCCCGGGATCGAGTCCCGCATCAGGCTCCCAGCTCCGCGGGGAGTCTGCTTCTCCCTCTGACCTTCTCCTCGCTCATGCTCTCTCTCACTGACTCTCTCTCAAATAAATAAATAAAATCTTTTAAAAAAAAAAAAAAGTCTTTAGTCCTAAGGTCTCACACTCAAGAAGAGTTTGGGAAAGGTAGAAAATACTTTCCCAAAATTTGGGCACCTGGGTGGCTCTGTTGGTTATGAGGCTGCCTTTGGCTCGCGTCATGATCCCAGGGTCCTGGGATCCCTGCTCTGCCGAGAGCCAGCTTCTCCCTCTCCCTCTGCCTGCTGCTCTGCCTCCATGTGCTCTCTCTATCTCTCTGCTAAATAAATAAATAAAATCTTAAAAAATATATATTTCCCAAATTAAAAATCCCAGTCCAAGGTTAAATATTTGCAACAGTTCCTGGAAGTTACTCATTTAGAAGGAGGTAAATAGAGCCACTTAGCCCATCTTGGCTCATCATACGATGTATGCTTGAAAATAAAATCTTTTCTTATGAACCACTCCCTCCCGAAGATTTAAAAAAGCTCTCAGTGTCTGAAAGATCCTCTTCAACTACATTAACCACTGCATTAAACACACATGCAAGACTCATAAACCCTGACCTTATTCATTCCAGGAAATCCATTTAAATGGCAAAGAAAAAAACAGCAAGATGAAAAAGCATAGGAGAAAGAATGAGAGAAAAATATTTGCAAACCATCTTTCTGATAAGGGGTTAATTTCCAAAATATATAAGGAGCTCGTACAATCTAATAGGGGGATAAAACTAATTTAAAATGGGCAGAAGACCTGAATAGACATTTTTCTATAGAAGACATACAGATGGCCAACAGACACATGAAAAGATGCTTGACATCACTAATCATCAGAGAAATGCAAATCAAAACCACATTGAGATATCACCTCACACCTGTTAGGATGGCTATTTTCAAAAAGACAAAAGATAACAATTGTTGGTGAGGATATGGAGAAAAAGGAACCCTGTCGCACTGTTGGTGGAAATGTAAAGTGGTATGGCCACTACAAAAAAACAATAGGGAGAATCCTCAAAAATTAAAAATAGAACTACTGTATGATCCAGCAACCTCACTTCTCTATACATACCCAAAGCAAATGAAAACAGGGTATTGAAAAGATATCTGCATTCCTATGTGCATTGCAGAATTATTCACAATAGCCAAGACATGAAAACAACCTAAGTGTCCACTGGCAGATGAATAAAGAAGATGTAGTATATACATACAATGGAGTATTACTCAGCCATAAAAAAGAAATCTTGTCATTTGCTTCAAGGAGGATGGACCTTGAGGGTACTATGCTAATCCATTAAATAAGCCACACAGAGAAAGACAAATACTGCATAATCTCATTTATACGTGGAATCTAAAAAAGCCAAATTCACAGAAACAGAGTAGAATAGTGGTTGCCTGGGGCTGGAGATGAGGGAAAATGGGGAGATGATGGTCAAAGGGTACAAACTTCCAGTTATAAGATAATAAGTTCTTATAGTTCTGGGAATCTAATGTACAGCATGGTAACTATAGTTAAAATACTGTATTATATATTTGAAAGTTGCTAAGACAGATCTTAAATGTTCCCACCACACGCACGCACACACACACACAAATGGCGATTAGGTGAGGCGATGAAAATATCAACTGGTCCCCATTGTAGTAATCATTTCACAAAACAGTTCCCCAATATCCATGGGGAACATTCCAAGACCCCCGCGGGGATGCCTGAAACCACGGATAGTACCAAACCCCATATATACTATGTTTCTTCCTACACGTGCATACCTATGATAAAGTTTGATTTGTAAATTAAGCACAGTAAGAGATCAACAACAATAATAATAAAATGGAACAATTACAACAATATACAAAAGTATCTTATTGTATCATACTCACCCTACAGGATGAGACATAGTCAGGTGAACGACGGAGACACTGCCATGTAGAATTGGAGTACTATTCAGCTTCTGATGATTCGTCAAAAAGAAGGATAATGGAAGCTATGGAAAGCAAAACCGAAACTGCGGCCGACAGGGGACCACTGTACATACATATATACCAGTATCGAATAATCATATTTTACACCTTAAGTGTACACCTTATGTCAACTATATCTCAATAAAGCTAGAAAATGAATGAATGAATACCGCTGCTACCTACTGTCAGAAAAGGTTACACACACTCGGATGTCGGATCACTTCAGACAATATATAACATTCTTCTATTTAATTCATATGCTTCCTATACCATACAGGAAAAGTATTAAGTGGATTTAAACCTTTTTAGATAATTTAGGTTGAGACAAAATGAAAAATCCTTCCAGAAGCCTGTACTCAGGACCTTCCCAGCCTGTTCCCCTTTCACCAAGAAGACCACATTCCTCTCTTCTCCCACCAAACTCTCAGGGTGGCTCACTTCAGTGAGGTGATAGAAGGAAAGCAATAGGACTAGCAGCATTCATTCTAAGATCAGTTTTCCAAGGTAGTCGTCTTTTTAAAGTACAGCTTATTTATCCACATAAATTCCTACTAGAGGAAATCTGATTCCAGCCTATGTACCCAAGGAAATTAAAGAATTCCAGTACTGTGGGAGAAAGCCATTATTATCACTTCTTGAAGAAGGTAGCTATTGTCCCTGATGCAAGAAGCTTCACTAAGAGCTTACAGCACTTAGAATATGATTTAAGGATGATGGCCATGAGTCACACTCCTTAAACCCTAAGTGGTCTGATCACTAATGCATTTTTCCCTATTTCTAGATTGGCAAGGTTCCAATAACTTATAGGCATATATTTATACAGATAATATTTCAAATATCAAACCAAAATGCTGTCAGGAAGCTGATGTTTAAATAAGTGGGGAAAGAATTCTAACTAGCTAGAATATACAGCCATGATCTCTAAATGAGTCTGTTATTCAGTCTTCTCAGCGACCCATACCCATTCTTTTTAAGACAGATTCTTGCTTTCCACTTCCATTGTTTTATTACACATATATAAACACAAAGAAAAATGAAGCAAGAACTAGATTTATGTTCATCAGAATGTGGGTGAACTGGTACCACTGTTAATAGGGGTTTAAACTTGATAATGAAATCTTTGGCACAGGGTGGTATTACAACACCCAGCCAATTTTTATTATCTACTAGGTGTCAAGCATTGAAATTCACTGTTGGAATTACTGCCATATCTCAGTTCTTGCATGCCTGCAGAGATACTGGGCCATCAAATACCCTGTCTTGGACCCCAGCATCATACAGTAGAGTCATGAAACAAATAGGAGAGTCAACCCAGGCCAATATGTTTAGAACATGACTCCAGAAGGACATAAGATAAGTGATAAGCAGGATTTGGAAATTATAGCAAAGAGCCATTTTTAAGAGGAATGTTTCTAAATTCCAAAATTTACATTTTTTAAGTAAGTGGAAATCAAGTAGTGGTGTTGGAAAACAAGAGCGTATTATGAATGGGGAAATATTTTCTAACCAGATACTTACCTCATCCTCTCTGGAAAACTAGACTTTTCCCTTTCTGAGCCTGAATCTCCAGTATACTTCCTTGTGTCCAGTGTTTAATGGTATCTAGAGTATCTGGCAAATATCTGGCAAATATCTATTCAGTAGGCACTCAATAAACATTTATTGCATTGAGTGAATAAACTTGTTGAAATCAGTGACTCATATTTTACTCAGCAAATACAACTACAAATGGTGTTTTTAATTAATTCAGCAACATGGTGTTGATTCTAAATGTGTTTTATTAAAACATAAGCAAGCACTGAGATTGTGATACTACAAAGGTAATTTTTCTACCAGAATATAATTATAGTAATGCATTACCAGACTTATTTGTTAAATACAGACTATTAATAGGGTTTAATCAGCTTCCTAAACTGTGCAGGGGGAAAAAAATTTTTTTTTTTTACTTAAGTAGGCACTGTTCTTTTCCTAACAAGATAAATTATTTTCCAGTTTTAGTTATTACTTCCCCTAGAACGTGCTTTGTCCTCTTAACCCTAACCTTCCCCCAAACAGTCGTCACTGCTCCAGGGGCAACGACCAGAGACCGGAGCTGGAGCGGGGAGGCGGTTTTTCCTTCCTGAGCTGGAGTCGTCGGGGTTGACGTCACCCTCACTGCAGCTCTGGCGGACCCCAAGAGCAGGGCTGTAGGCTGCGAGCTTCCCTGAACCGCACCGCGCCAATGCTTAATATTTACTCCTCGGTAGCTGGTCTCTCCACGCTCTCCCTGCGGCTCATTCTACTATCTAACGTGCCCAGAGAAGTTGCAGGGGGGAGTGATGTGCAGAAACGTTTAAGTGCTTAAACTACCAGATTTCTCAGTACCAGGAAGGAAGTACCTCCCTTGGACCCAAGCAAAAGAAGGGCCTTGTCATGGATCCCCTCTCTGGCCCTTGTCCAACTGCCCCTCCCCCAGCCCTGCCAATGAGGGCATCTGCAGAGCCAAAGGTACATACATGCATACCCAGAGGCGACACCCCCTCTCCTAGACCACATTCGGAGTGCCTAGGACCCTAGAGTTCCCAGGTCAAACAACACAAGCTACTTCCAGAAGTGTGCAAGCCCACTTTCCAGAGTCCCTCCTCTAGGGCTAGACCACAACCTAGAGGGCTCCCCCTCAGCCTCAGGAGTGTAACCAAGAGAGAGCCCACACAAGTGCATGCAAGATAGGGGCAAGGATGGGCGGGGGGCCGAGCCTCAGGCAAAGGAACAGTGTTTGCTCTCCCTGTGTCACAACCACCAAGGAGGCCAAGGATTCTAAATTCAAAATTACTGAAAAAACATACATCATAATGTTAATTTTGAGTGTGGAATTGTGGGTGATTTTTTTCCTATGTGTTCTATATTTGTTTTGCTTCAGTTTTTAAAGTTGAGATAATGACAGGACATTCCTATTAAATTGTCATAAATCTAAATGAGAGGGACAACTGGCTGGCTCAGTCCAGAGAGCATGTGACTCTTGATCTCAGGGTTGTGAGTTTGGGCCCCACGTTGGGTGTAGAAATTAAATAAATAAATAAATAATTTAAGACTAAATGACTAAATGAGATAATGCATCAAAGCTTGAAGCACAATGGATAAATGCTTAACTACAGTTTTCACTACACACATACTAATTTTGTAACTAGAAACATAGGCAATAAATGCTATTTTAAAACCCTATTTTAAAGACAAAAACAAAAACAGCCTTCCATGTCACTGCGAAAGTGTATGTGTCAGGAACATCTCTTTACTTGCAAGATAAGTTGCTGCCTGATTCATGAATCACTTAGTAAAACCATTTAGATCTTTAAAGAAGAAAAAAGGTGTATGTGTCCAAGAAAGAAAGTAGAAACAAATACAGTTTGGTAGCTTGATGTCTTTTCAGAATTTAGATGTATGGTTTGTAGACCTCCATAATGGTGCCTCCAGCTTTGCAAATGTTAAGAGTGCTTTCTTCAAATTCTTTTCCTTTTTTTTTTTAAGATTTTATTTATTTATTTGACAGAGAGAGATCACAAGTAGACAGAGAGGCAGGCAGAGAGAAAGAGGAGGAAGTAGGCTCCCCAGCGAGCAGAGAGCCTGATGCGAGCTGATCCCAGGACCCCGGGATCATGACCTGAGCCAAAGGCAGAGGCTTTAACCCACTGAGCCTCCCAGACGCCCCTCAAATTCTTTTCTTACATTCAGATCTCCAAATGTACTGAGTATGCTTAATGAAGTATTACAAATGATATCCTGCCCATTTAAACCTTTGAGGTTTCTTGTTCTCAAATTTACCAACAGAGATGCTTGGTTCAAAAGAATAACTTCTCTTGAGATAGCCTGTGAAGATCAACAAAGTTCATCTCTAATAGAGATAGTATTTACAAATAATAATAAAGTTTATCAAGCCTTGAGCCTATCCCCAAAATATAGCAAGAAATAATTTGCTGATATTATTTTATTCGATCCTCAAAACTCTAAGGTAGGCGCTAATATTATATTATTTTATAAATGATGAAACTGAAGTACAGAGAAGTTCCGTAGCTTGACTGAGTTTCCACAGCATGTTTCCACAGCCTGGAAACTGATGTTTCCACAGACAACATCCTGGATGCCAGCTGGGCTCAGCTCTCTGCCCCTTATTCTGGCTGCCTCCAGAATCAGCATCACAATCCCCTCCCCATCTCTGCATCCTTTCTTCCTTTGGCCCTCTCTCTGTTGCCTTTGCACAGTCCCACCCAGAACTCAGGCCTCCAACTCAGATTTATAGTTATAATTGCTTAAAGCATTGAACATAGAGATTACTTTGGGTGACTGATGCCCTTCAACATACACTCTGGAGTGCAGGGGTACCATGGAATCAGGTGAGCAATGCCCCGGGATGAGATGAGAGAAGTGGAACTGAGTCATGGAGATTCCAAAGGGAGTCAGGTAAGTCAGAGTGTGGGGCACATACAGTACACCCTCGTGTCCGAAGTGTGCTCTGCATGTCTTTCCTCTCTGCTGCACCTCGGAAAAGGAGGGATAGAAAAGGACAGAACTGAGAGGATGTACAGACATGAGCCTCAGTGTTGCTGCCAGGGAAAAGGGCATTGAACTGATGGAGAGCCTCCAGGGTAGGGAACACAGTTTGGATCAGAGAGAATAATAAGTAGAATTCACTCTTCTTCATTAAACACTCCGCACCAAATTCATTCTTGTTTGTTTGTTTAAATCTAATCTATGTTTAAAAAAAAAAAAAAAAAAGCAGAATCTAACCAATGTGTTTTTGAAATATAGAGATGTGGGTAGGGGTGAGCCACAAATTTCTTCAAAACTGATATGTGTTGGGGATACAGCTCATGAGCCCAGAGAGGCAAAAGTGTTCCCAGAAGCATGTCACCAGATGATATAGTTTGGGAAGGAACAAGGGGACAAGAGAAGAGCATCTTTTCTTTCCATCTCCCTTTCTCTCTTTTCTTTCTTCAAATGCACTGACTGAATATGCTACTTTTGAGGGCTAGACTGAGGTACAATCATGGCATCTGCCCTCTTTAGAGAGAGAGATGAAAATGATATTTCGTTTTAAACCCACATTTCAGTTCAACCTCACCCTTCAGTACAAAAGCATCTAGGGCACTCAAAAACTCTTACTTGCTCTTGTTTCTGTTACCATGACAACAGGAATCTGCTCTGAATGGACAGGAAGGGTAGGGAAACAAATATGTTTCAACCTCCTTGAGAAATACTTTCTTGTTGATAGCACAACGCTTCCGGTGTTCCTGGCTTCTAAGCATATGTAGGGACAGAAACTTTTCTCTTCCTTCCTTCTAGGTTCTTTGGCTGATCTAATAATTAAAGACATAAGACAGAGTAATAGGAGAAAAGCAAATCTAATTTCATACTAATGGGAACCCATAAAAATATGAGACCTCAAAGAAGTGACCAAAGCAGGCAGCTTTTTAAAAACCTTTCCTTGTTTTAAAAACAAGGACACAATAAATTTGTGAAGAATTGACAAGACAAAGGAGTTGGGGCAGCAGATCATTGAAAAAGTAACAAGGTTCCCTTATCCAGCCTCCTCAGTCCTGAATTCCCCATCTCTGGTGATGAGGATGGCTTCTACCCTCCCAGTACCGGGAGGGTATATTTCACATGGGAGATTTATTTCCTGCTTTTAGGGAAACAAAGGAGGATCCTTCTTGCACCAGCTGTTTCTTTTCTTCTTTTTTTCTTTTAATTGAAGTATAGTTGACATACAATGTTATATTCATCCCAGGTGTACAATATAGTGATTCAAAAATGCTATAGAACCAGCTGTTTCTTAAGTAAGTTTAATTCAAAATAATCAATATGCCAAAGTGGTATATTTGGGGATTCTCCTTCACATATTAAGTGGTTAATAGAAGTACCATCAGGAACCTGATTCTCTCTAGGATCTAAGCTATGTGGCTAAGGAACAACCTTTTTGATCCAATTCTTCTACCTGATGGAAGGCAGCAGGTGGGGCTCACAGAAAGCCCTCTGTCAACTCTCAACAGCAGCCAAGACATACAGGGCTGTGGTTCTGCATGGCCTCAGATAGGTGCACAGCCTATGCTAGGAATAGCCACAGTCAAGACTTACTGGAAACAAAGCCAAGAACCCTTTGTAGAGTCTGAATCCTGGTTATGACTCAAAGAGAAAATAGCAAAGCCCCTCTCCCAGCCATCCTCACAGCAGTTATAATTTGCACCTGATCCTGTT
The DNA here is from genome assembly GCA_004024625.1 of Mellivora capensis. Classification (NCBI taxonomy): domain Eukaryota; kingdom Metazoa; phylum Chordata; class Mammalia; order Carnivora; family Mustelidae; genus Mellivora; species Mellivora capensis. Next base: position 1,606 of record PISX010026078.1, on the reverse strand, counting down.
CAATATTTTTGAATCCTATTGTATGCCAGACCCTCTATACAATTATTAGGTCTAGCCACCTCAACATCTTTATGAAACAGGTGCAATTATCCCCACTTTTCACCAGGAAAACCAATGCTCAAAGAGGTTGAAAAAACTTGTCCAGATTCACAGGGCCATCAAGGACAGTCTCACCTTCAAATCCACATAAGTAAAAAGAGGAGCCCATCCTATCTTCTGCTGCAATGCAGGAAGTGGGGGGAATGCTGAGAAACCCCATCACTGACTTACAACACACTAATCAACAGTAAACCAAAAGCTTGGTCCTTACTCCCAAGTAACTTGCACACTGAGGCACTCAGACTACAGACAATATATATGATTATTAAATATATATATGACTATATATACATGATTGTATATAATATGTATATGATAAGTTATAATAAGTGTTGTTAAGGAAATGATGCCCTAAGAAAGAATTATGGCTTCATCCTTATGAAAAATTCTGCCCTCCAGAGCCTTCTTCCTTGCAAAGCAAATGCAGAGCCTTGATCCACAGGCGTGAGATGTTGGGCTAGGGAACAGCTCTACACAGTGACAGAGAATATGAACTTGCACTCAGTCCACCACTTGAGACCCAGTTCTGCTACAAGCTAATTGTATGACCTGGGACAAGCAACTTAAAACTCTAAAATTGGCCTCACCAAATGCAGAAATACATATAAAGCATGTAGCTGAACCTGGCATATAACATAAATATGAGTTTTCTCAATGATATTATTATTGGCACTATTTCCCTTCCACCCACACCGAAAGTCCTCCCACATTTTTCCTGTGATGGCAATGGGAAATGGTGGCTTCTAGAGATTATGGAACTAAAGACAAGGAGTATCAGCTTAACTGGTTGAAAATGTCTACTTCTTCTGCCCAGGCTGACCCAGCTTCCTTCTCTCCTGTGTTATCTATAAGCTGATGCAGCAAATGCTGTCAATGACCCACTTCCGTGTCCTCAAATCCCTTCACCATTTTCATGCTCCCTGGGTCCTTAGCGCACTCTTTCTGGTGGTCTGCCCTCCAGCTGTCTGGACCTGAATTTATGCCCCCAAGGACAGCCCTAACCTATGCATGACTGACAGGTGCAGAGGATAAAAGGATAAAACCCTGCTTCTCTACAGCCTGATAGAGGAGGCAACTTGAATGAGTGTTCTCCTTTGTAGAACTTTGCTTCATACTACACCATCTTCCCCTTTCAAATCACACTTCCCAAACCCCTATCAGGGGACACTTCCTACTAAGTAAACAGCTTTCACAAAAATCCTCTTAAGGTCTGCTTCTGAGGAACCAACCTAAGACAGGTTAGTGTTAATTGGCTTAAACACCTGCTTTAAAAGCATGGTTAGAAATAAAACACTCAGGTAAGAAATGCTTTCGTTTTAGCAAGGCTTGACACACAACTTTTAGTATTCTCTGAGAACTGAAGAGAGTACCAATGGGCATTTCGTCCTTCAGTATGAAAGATGGAAGACTATTAGAGTCAAGAAGTGTAAACACAGTGATGCATTTTGGAACAAGATGCACCTTCTGGGCAGCAATCACTCCTGAGTTAAAGTCATCAGATTTTCCA
>PISX010026077.1:0-25357 GCA_004024625.1 Mellivora capensis | reverse complement strand
CCCTGATATGAGGAAGTGGAGATGCAACATGGGGGACTAGGGGGGCAGAAAAAGAAGAAAAGAAACAAGATGGGATTGGGAGGGAGACAAACCATAAGTGACTCTTAATCTCACAAAACAAACTGAGGGTTGCTGAGGGGAGGGGGTCGGGAAAGGTGGGTGGGGTAATGGACATTGGGGAGGGTATGTGCTATGGTTAATGCTGTGAAGTGTGTAAACCTGGCGATTCACAGACATGTACCCCTGGCGATAAGAAATTGTTTATAAAAAAATAAAAATTAAAAAAAAACAAAAAAATAAACATTTTTAAAAATAAATAATTTTTTTAAATAAAGTCTTTTACTATTTCTAGAGAAGACTTTTTTTTTTTCCATTTCAAGAGATTTTTCTCCCCATCATTATTTTCCACAGGTGAGAGGCAGTGAGAATGGCCACAGATTTTTCAGCGAATTCATAACCACTCCGCCACCCCCAGTCCCAAACACACACATTCTCCAGATGCTGGGATACCCCGTGAGGGCATTCATTCCACACATATTAAGTGCCTACTGCATGCCCACTAGCCAAGTACTGAGCACAAAGCATGGGATTCCTTTCCCCCACCACGGAGTCTATCACCTAGGTTGCACGGTAGAGATGACTCCAGTGACTCACGAAATGTCACCTTGTAGTTTTGTCTTTGCACTTGCTCCTCCATCTGCCTGGAAGCTTCCCACTCAGATATGCTCATGGCTTGCTACACATGTCCAGAGTTCTTCCTCAGTCGTCACTCTTCATGGAGGACCTTGGAGCCACCAAGCATCCTTGCTCCCTTTTCACTTTTGTTTCCTTGTGGATGGTCAGTCTATGCCAGGATGCAAGCCGCATGAGAGCAGAGATTCTCTCTGTGTCTTTTTTTTTTTTAAATTTTTATTTTTTATAAACAAATTTTTATCCCCAGGGGTACATGTCTTTGAATCGCCAGGTTTACACACTTCACAGCACTAACCATAGCACATACCCTCCCCAATGTCCATTACCCCACCCACCTTTCCCGACCCCCTCCCTCCAGCAACCCTCAGTTTGTTTAGGCAAGCATTTCTTAAAGTGGACATTAAAAAGCACTAACCATAAAAAAATAAATAAAAAACAATAGACTACCTTGGAATGAAAAACTCCAGCTTACCAAGAAAAAAATTGTTATGATAACAAAAGTCAGAACACTGAGTGGGAGAAGGAGTTTATTATACATATATCCTACAAGGACTTATACTGAAAATATCTAAAGAACTTGTATCATAATAACAGAATAATAACCAACCCAAGGAAAAAAAATTGAACAAAAGACATGAAAAGACATTTACAAAAGAGAATATATAAATACCAATAGGTATATGGAAAAAAATTGAATATTATCATAAATGAAGGGACACAAACTAAAAACACAATGAACTATCACTACACGACCCACAGAATGGCTTACATGAGAAAAGGCTAACCAGACCCAGTCCTCACAGAACACAGACCACTGGAATTCTTACTCTGATGGTGGAAGTGTCATTTAATAAGATCACTTTGGAAAAAAAAAATTGGCAAAATCTACCAAAGCTAAAAATACACATATCCTCTAACCTACCAGTTCTATTCCTAATTACATACTCAACATAATTACATGCATACAATTAACTGAAGTCATACCGAAGAAGGTTTATGATGGGTTACCATTCAACAGTGAGCATGAATAAACAAATCACTGCTCTACACCAAAGAAGATGCATGAATCCTACAAACACAACAATTAGCAAAGGAAGAAACAGAAGATGACATAAAGTATTATTCTACTTGTATAAAAGTCAAAATAGGCCAAACTAATCTATGGAATTAGAAGTGAGGATGGTGGTTACCTCTGGAGTATAGTAACAGGGAAGAAACTCCAAGAGTGCTTCCAGCCCACGGCAGAGATATTATGGAGTCTGTTCTAGACCACTGCAATAAAGCAAAAATCACAATAAAGAGAGTCAAGTGCGTTTCTTGCTTTCTCAGTGCATATAAAAGTTATGTTTATGGGACGCCTGGATGGCTCAGTTGATTGGGTGTCCAATTCATGATTTCAGATCAGGTCATGATCTCATGGCTTCATGGTATCAAGACCTTCATCGGGTTCCCTGCTCAGTGGAGAGTCTGCTTAAGATTCTCTTGCTCCCTCTCCTTCTGCCTGTCCCCTCCTCTAAAAGAGATAAATAAAGGGACACCTGAGTGGCTCAGTGGGTTAAGCAACTGCCTTATGCTCAGGTCATGATCCCAGGACCCTGGAATTGAGTCCCATGTCTGGCCCTTTGCTCAGTGGGAAGTCTGCTCTTCCCTCCGTCTGCCACTCCCTTTGCTTGTGCTCTCTCGCTCTTACCCTTTCCCTCTTTGACAAATAAATATATAAAATATTTAAAAATAATAAAATAAAATATATAAATAAATCAAAAAAGTTTACATTATATTGTAGTCTATTAAGTGTGCAATAACATTATGTCTTTAAAAACAGTATGCATAACTTAATTAAAAATAGGTTATTGCCCCAAACTCTAACCATCATGTGAGCTTTCAGCGAGTTGTAATCTCTATTGCTGGTGGAGGGTCTTGCCTCAGTGTTGATGGCTGCTGACTGATCAGGGTGTTCATTGCTGAAGCTTGGGGTGGCTGTGGGAATTTCTTAAAATAAGAGGACAAAGAAGTTTTCCACATTGATCAACTCTCCCTTTCTCAAATCAAAGCTATTTGATGGCAGTTTACTCACAGCATAACTTCTTTCAAAATTGGATTCAATCCTTTCAAACCCTGCCCCTCGCTGTTTTATCAACCAAGTGTAGGCACTTTTCTAGATCATTTCTTGTCAGTTCAGCAGCCTTCACAGCATCTTCACCACTTTCATCACTCCTTCATAAGAAGAAACTCATCTGTTAAAGTTTTACTGTGAGATCATAGCGACTCAAATATAATAATAATGAAAGGTTTTGGCATATTAAGATAACTACCAAAATATGGCAGAGAGACACAAAGTGAGCAAATACAGTCGGCAAAATGGTACCAATACACATGCTCAAGGCAAGGTTGCCACAGACTTTCAATTTGTAAGGAAAAGCAATATCTGCAGGACACAATAGAGTGAAGCACAATTAAACAAGGGATGCCCGCAATGCTTTCTTTTTTTGATGTGGGTGGTGGGTACATGGTGCGTAATTGTGGTGTTACTACGATTTGAGAAACTTTCTGTATTTTGATAAATTTCAAATAAAAGTTTATTTTAAAAATGTAGCTAATATCTGCCATTAATCCACTGCAATACAGTTTATATTCCTGCCAAGTACTTAATCAAGGGAGAGAAAGTGTGTTTTTGGAGACCAAGTAATAACAAACAAGTTTAGGAATGAGGTCTCTATGAATGAATCCATCTGAGGCCGTGGCCGGTGCTAATTGTTCCTTAGAGCCTTGGGAAGTGTAAAGGCTCTGTAGAAAAGGCTATAATTAACGTGGCAGGAGTCCCACTGGCTGTATTCATAGACACCAGTTAAGAGAGCTCGGAGATAGCATTCAAGCTCTCTCCCAGATGCCAGTTTCCCTCGACACTTCCAGGAAGCAGAGGAGGGAGGGAAAAGGAGCCATTTTCTTTGCCAAAGAGAATATCTCTGTGGGAATCTCAGCACAGGGGCTTTCATGCCCTTGACTGCTCACAGTAAACGAGCTTGTCCTTACAAACATGCTTTGCCACCTGGAAGGGTGCCCCAAGCACTTTTATGAGTAACAGATTCAGACAGATAGAAAGCTGGGGGTCACTTCTTTTGCCATACATGAGCTGCTATCTTGGTTGGGAACATGGCAGTAATTTAATGGATACAGAGAGACAAAAATGTAATTACTGCTGTTGAAATTTGTCCTGACACATGGTTAATGCTCCCATTCTGGGCAAGGTGTTGGAGGAGATGTTTCTTGCTCCACATAGGAGAGAGAGACTGGCCCATATTTTAGAAAATCTAGCATATACGCCTTTAGCACTGATGTAGGTAGGCTCAGACTTGGATGAATTCATCCTGTTTATTATACTGTCTTGTTTTCTCATCCTCACAGATAGAGCTAGTCATTTTTATTTTCCTTTGAGAAGAGGCATGATGAATTAAGTGAGTAGATTAAAACAAAGAAACAAACAGCCTGGTTTCAACCTCTTATTACCTCCCTGATCTGAGCCTTAGTTTATTCTTCTACAAGGGAGAATTGTAATTATGTTGGAATGAACTCATTACGTTTATGAGCACAAATGAGATAATAAACATGAAAACATCTTCAGACTGAAAACAACTGTTAAAGCATTATTAATTAAGGACACACAAAATAAGACTCCTTAGATTTTACCTTTTTTTTTTTTAAAGATTTTATTTATTTATTTGACAGAGATCACAAGTAGGCAGAGAGGCAGGCAGAGAGAGAGAGGAGGAAGCAGGCTCCCTGCCAAGCAGAGATGCGGGGCTCGATGCGGGGCTCGATGCGGGGCTCGATGCGGGGCTCGATCCCAGGACTCTGGGATCATGACCTGAGCCTAAGGAAGACGCTTTAACCCACTGAGCCACCCAGGCACCCCAGATTTTACCTTTTTAAAGCCTCATTATATTACCTGTGTCTTAGATATCTGTATAGCCATCCTATTCTCCAAAGGAAAAAAATTCCAATAAATTTCTAATATTACTTGAGGACACTTTTTTCTCAAATTTCTCACGTATTTTACATGGTGTCTAGTACATAAGTGATGCCCAATAGACATTAGATGTCTCTGTTTGTTGAGTGGAAATCTAAATCAAATTTCAAAACATCTTTTTTGTTGAATAGACAGAGATAGTTGAACTGCGATATCGAAAAAGGCAAACAAAATTAAATATTGACTTTGGAAGAAAGTACTATGAGAAATTAGCTCATAAAAACATTTTTACCTCTTCATAGCCTTTAATTCATTGGCTGAGTTGTAAAGATTATGCTTCTTTTGAAGTTCTGTGTTCCACCCAACCGAAACAAAATTTTCTTTTCCAAAGAAGATTATTACATGATTATAGTTAATATTTTTGTACTCAACCATCATGAAGAGTTTGATAAATTTAAAAATTACAGTGGTGTTTTATCATGCACTAAGATGTTTGTGTCAATGAATCTCTCTTCTTACTGCTTTCCTCTGTTGCTCTAGTAAGTATTAAGAAAAGCCTCTCCCCTCTCCCTTATCGCTGAAATACAAAGGCTTGCTAGCTAGCTACTTGGTAAAAACCTGAAGCACAAAGACAGTGGAGTGCTATGTAGATGGAAAAGATTTAAAAAAAAAAAGAATTTCCAGACTTTGCAGCCCCATAAACTTATTATTCTGGACCTGGTATTTTTGTTCAGAAAGGTTAAATGACACCTGACTTTAGGTTATAGTTAAAAACTTTTCAAGCCTGAAGATCATCATTTAACATTTTTTAACCAACAATCTACTATTGATTATGCTGGATATTCTCCACTTACCCCTCCAGATTCACTCTTCACCCTTTTCCATTCTATGATGTGTTCCTGAAAACTGACTTTTACCTTCTCAACTAGATCCCCTTGCCTTGTAGATTTTATCTGGGATGGTCAATGGAAAGCACTGGGAGGAAATTAGAAAGTGGGAAGGGAGTCAGAAGTAAAGTCGGGGATATTTTCCCAAACTCACTACTTATTGGGTCACAGATTAGGAATCGCTGTGTTTCTACCCATTGCCCAGATCATCTGTTAGGCATCCATCTTAGAGCTATATTCCTCAGTGTCTGGGTTCCAATGACCATGCTCTCCCTTTCCCCTTCAAATATAGGGGTGGTAACAGTTCCCAGTCCTTGTTAGCTCTGGGATCCTACACAAGCATTTGTAATGGATCTTTTCATTATAGTTTCCTTAAATATACCAAATGAGTGCATCTCATTCCTGTTGGGACTTTGACCTATCAGTGTGATATCATGGTATCATGGGAGATTAAGAATACATAAGAAGAATGAAACTGAAAAAAACTATCCTAGGTTACTTGCAACTCAACTATAGAAGGTCAATGAACAGTGCTGTATTATTTAACTATTAGGAGTTCAGAGAAAGGGGAAATTGATAATGAATACAAAAGTCAAGAAAAACTTTATCCTTCAGATCTCAGATCTCAAGGAAAGTCTTTCTTGACCTTTAATGGAAAATCCAACTATTACATGTTCTTATGGTACAGAGCATCAATGGGAATGAGATGTAATTTTGTAGCTGTGGTTGAGATTTTACATGTTTTTATTTATTTAACTGACATTGGTTTCATCCACTGGATAGTAAGCTCTATGGAGGCAGAGAACACGTCTCTTCTTTGTTTTACAGTTGTAATCCCAGCACCTAACACTATGCATGGCACATAGTAAACCCTTAATATTTTCCTTGTTGATTGACTACTTAGATGAGTGAGTGGATAAGGATATTAAAGGGAGCCTGGTGAAAATTTTAGCAACAACAAACCAGATTATTTACCAGGTTCAAGGATCGAAGTGACATTAAATATCTCTGAGAATCTTTCTTCAAAGATACAGAGAGATATATCCTTTTGAATAAGTTCTTCTTAGGTGTAGGTCAATCAAATTCAGTGACTTTTGTCCTTACCCAAAGAATAGTCTTAAATAATAAGACTTCCAGGTCAAATGTTCTGTTACATAATTGCTTTCACTGTCATGTCCAAAGATCATCAAACACCTCTGCTTCATCTGATCACAAGTGACATTGTCTAGGGTGGATCAGATTTACACACTTGTTGCCGGAGCGTGATTTCCTGAGAATGTGATTGTTTATTACCTGGGCAGGCCATGGTTCCCAAACTTTGGTGCATTAGAACCTGCTATTTGTTTGCTAAATGAAAATTATTTGCCCCCACGCCTATAGTTTCCAATTCGGGAGGTCTGAGGTGGGTCCCAAGAATTTTCATTTCCAGGTGCTGCTGGTGCTGCTGGTCTGGGGATAAATTTTGGGAACCATGGCACTAAGGAAACCCTCTTTGTTAGAACTCCTAAGTATAACTCTGAACAAATCATTTCCCAACTAATAATTTTTTTCTTTTTTCACAATTTATGTATTCTATCTTAGTCTGTTATATTGCTCTTAAATATTCAACTTCAGCAAACACTTTTTGAGAGGCTACAATAGGGCAGCACCATTCTAAGTGCTTGAAACAAACAAACACACACACAAAATTTCCTGCCCTCATAGACTTTGAATTTACTATCTATATCAGGAAATACTAAAACCATGTTTTGTGCTTCATCTGTGGAAAGAAGCTTTCCCAGAGCTTTTTTGTTAGTGTAATGGCAACCTTATTCTATCCACCTCACTAATTGTCAACTCCTAAGCTTTTCAGAGAAAGAATGACACACATTGCAATTAATAAATCTATTTTTTGTCCTAAAAGTAAAACAAAACAAAAATCCCTTAACATACTAGGACACATAATGCTTTTTTTTTCATTATTTCTTTGAATTGTATTCAAGCACCTTGTTTGTTTGATTTCCCGTGGATATTCAGCAATGTCAGAGACAATGCTTGAAGTTTCTCTGCATCATATGAAAAACACTGCCCAAGACTGAAATTTCTCAAGCTTCTCCTGGTATGTGATATTAATCATACTAGGAAAGGACCTACATAAACCAACATGGGGAATGTGCAGCTAGTAATTCCACAATCCACTTTATGGAAAGTTTGGATTAAAGAGCAATAAATGCATTTTGTTTCCAAAATTGGTTAAAGCTGGTGAGATCAAAGAGTCAATTGTAATATTTTTGTTCACACACTTTTGCTATTCTTATCTTCACACATAGAGCAACATCTGTGTGCATGCTTACATATATTTACAGTTTATAGAGTTTTGTATTAAGTCCATTGTAAGATAGATTGTAAGATATTTTTAAAGAAGGCTAATGATCCAGATAATTAAAAAAAATCTCCACTAACTATTTAATAATTAAAGCATACATACATTCACTTGCATTACAGTAGAATCATACATTAGTAACATTCTATTATTGAATGACTGATGGAGGGAATAAGATAAGAAAGGTGGGTGGCTCAGTATCAGAATCTAAAGTAAGTTGGGTTTAGAACATGAGGCCTTTACATACTTTGATAAGGAGTTTGAACTCTGACAAGAGAATCAGGTAACCTGAGGTCTATCTCCGCTCTACCATTAATTAAATAACCAGGTGACCTTGGACACTTTCTATAACCTCTCAAATTGTCAATTTCCATATCTGTAAAATGGGTTTAACAACAGTATGCCAGAAGATTGCTTTGAGTTAAATCAAGTAAAAGTTCTTAGCTGAGAATGTCTCACATAGTTAAGTAAGTAATATATGTTACCTATATAGGTCGCAATGCATATTAATTACAGACAGCTAAATCTGTGGCCAGAATGAGAACATGGAGGACCGATCAGAGTCAGACACAGAGGCAAGGCAAGCACCCTGAAGTGTTTATCATCAATATTTCCTTTAGAGTGTAATGGACCACTGGCTAGACAGATGCTCCAAGAAGGACCATTTCCGGGCCAGCTGTATCTAGGAAACACTGAATTTTGTATTATCTTTCTGTATATACTTATTTGTATATCAACATCCTTGAGAAGTTTTGCAAAATCTTTCCAAACATCTCCCAGTCTTTCTAAAACTCGCTAACTATGGCTCTGCTACTGCCAATTATGTCCTGTAGAATTTTCGTTCTGTAAAACATGTTGGAAAATGCTGGCCCCACACTTCATATCACTTTGGTGGGGTAAAGTGCCGGTAGTAGGACAAGAAAGCCAAGTTAGAGTCGAAAAAGATTACAAATAGAATAGACAGAAATTATATAAGCAGAAGGACCACGACATGCATGCTTTACCTTGGTGTTAAATTCTTTTTGATTTGGACAGCAACAGCACTTTTAAAAAAATGTAAAAATCAAGAACAGAAGATTTTATAAGCAATGGCATGTGTCTGATATGGTGGGAAATAATTGTGTCAGCGCATTCCACATGGGTAATTGGTTGTCATTGTGCATATTCCCAGCAAATTGGGCCCTTTGCTCTGAACTTAAACACCCGTTTTTGCCTAATTATGTTGTGTATTTACATCTCACATTATCTTTGTTAGCACGTGGAAATCCAGCTGGTGACCTAGCAGGAAGTCCCTTGAAGTCATAACTCTTAATTACCTTCCCTGGAGCCTAGTGGTTTGAATTGAGAGGTAGTCAGAATGGGTTACAGGAAGGAGCTTAGAAACAACATACAGATGCACCAGCCCTGGTGTTTTCAGTTATAAGCCCTTTCTCAGCGCTTTATTGTAGCAGTATAGGCTTTAGACTCAGAGCTGTGTTCAAATATAATTAACTGGCTTAGGTGACTTTGACAAGTTACTTGATCTGAGCCTCAGTTTGCTCAATATTAAAATGAAGAAATAATAATACCTAAATCCATAGAACTTGAGAGAAGAGAAAACAGAGGGCTATGTGTAAAGAACTTAACATAGCCTCTGAAATACAAGACACCCTTACTAAAGACTGACTTTATTTTTATGCCACTATGATTATGATGATTATTATTGATTCCTTGTGTACAGTAACAAGTGACTAAATATTTGTTGCCAAAATTATGAGTGTATATAATAGTTAGGATTCATTAATAATAAGCAAATCATTGTTAATGTCTCCTTCTTTGAATGAGTTGTCAATTTTATGTTTTCTATCTTCATTAAAAATGCATCCATTTTTTGTTTCATATTTCATGTTAAAAATGTTAGATTTCTTTTTGGTGCACTAACAGCATTTTTTAAAATGTACAGTGATTCAAAAATTTTAAGGGGCCAATAAATATTATTAAATAAACCATTGAAATGAAAACCAACATGTCACCAGGAACACAGGTAAATATTTCACAATTATTGAAGATGAATAAACTTGAACAACACCATAAAAGCACATGAAGATGCTTAGCAGATCAAAAAAGTTAAGCCTAAGAAAGGTATTTGTTTTATGATAAGATTCAAATGATGTAACTATGTCTTATCTTATGTAATAAAAGGACTGATCATGCCACTGAAAATTATTTCATATGCCTCCTTCAACATGGATGTCATAATAATAGTTACTGTTTATTGATTCTACTCCAAGCTAAGGATCACATACATTATGCCATTGACATCTGACAGAAAATCTGGAATAAGTATCATTATCCCCAACTTACAGATGAGGAAGCTGAGGTGAGATAAAAGTGGAAATTACCTCAATCCAGCATTTCTTTCTGTACCTTTCTTCTACTGAAAGAAGATGCATCACTAGCCAAAGGAGATTTGGGGCTTTAGTTGTAGCATTCCCATCATTTTGCAATTTTTTCATGGATGGACATTTTCTCCAGCTGGACCTGAATCATCCTTGTGGATTTCTCTGGCTTGAGTTTGGCAAGAAAAATTTTTTTCTCTGCATTTCTGATTTAAAATTCTATGTTGGTACATTAGACACAATTCATGGCATATTTTTTTTCTACATAGAAAGGGCCTGTCTGTACTGAAAGAGAGTCTGAGACAAAGAAAGGAAAGAGAGATATGGACAGGGTGACGCCGTGGATCCAATCATTCTTCCATTTAGCTTCACTGATGCCTTTTTGTGTTCTCATTATGTCACCAACATTTTTTTTTTTCCTTTTAAGTTAATTAAAGTTGGTTTTCCTAAAACTTTGAATTAGAAGAGTTCCTCCGGTTTAAATCAAATTTAAATCCAAAATTACATGGCTAGTTATTTGTAGAGGCACAAGTCAAAGCCAGGTCAGTTAATGCAAAAGCCCCTTCATTGACCACTAAGAAACCGTATCACAGTTTCACAAAAATATTCAACTATCAATGTGAGCAAGATAAAAATACCTTTTAAGGACTCATGGACATCTTTCTAATGCACTAATAATGCAGTAACAAGTAGATAAAATGAACCCTTAAACTATCAATATTAGTAACTACTTTCACAATAAAATCTTTGAAACCAGTTAAAATAGGTATTTATGGCAGATTTTTGAATAAGCAGGTCATCAGTTGTGATGCCAAAACAGAGATATCACGCTCACACAGTTTTAAATTCTGTTTTTAGAAAGTATAGTTGTAGAATAGTAGCACGTTCATGGGTAGCTGCTAAACACTAGGCACAGCGCAAAGGAAAAGAGACAGGTGTAGTCTCTCTGAGCCGTTGACAATAATATACCAAGAACTCAGCTGAGGACCGAATGTTAATAGCAGCGATGAGCTCATGGAAGTGTATAGTCTATAACAGTTTCATTTCGTGAAGAACATCTCTTCTAGTTTAGAGCTGATAATAAGCTATGAATATGGATGTGTAAATGTACACTTTTTCCTGATATTTTGGCTTTGAATGTTATTTATACACATATAGTGGATCTTGATCTTGACCACCCTTCAAGAGTCTCAAGTGGATGCCACTTGGTAAGTAAAACCATTTTCTAGGTTGCCAGATCTGCGGGGGCTGGAGGTGACTTTATCCCCACCGGCAGATGTTACGATTCCCCACACTATTCTAGAAAGCTCACCGCTGCCAGACTATTTCATGGGGTGCTCTTAAACATCACCCAACATGAGCTAATATTTCATTTTAACTGTAGTTCTGGGAAACACAAATGGAGATGTTGGGTTGGAAATATATGAGGTGCATGGGACACGGGGTGTTTTGATTTTGAATACAGAGTATCTCCAGAAAATATGTCCTCCTCAGAAACTGTTTCCGTAGGGTTCCTGATCCACAGCTTTCAATACACAAGACATAGGGTTATCTTGTTTAATGCCTTAATGGTAAATAGATGATGAACGGAAATTTACGCCCATTAATGCCCTTTCCCACTGTAACAAGATCAAAGCAAATATCTTTCATTCTGCAATGAATGTATTTTTTCATCTTATGTAATGCAAAAAGATGTCCCACTCCTATAGCAGCTCCAGTTTCATATATGCCTAGAAAGGAAGGAAAAAATATTTTCTAAAGTTAAGGTCTCTTTTTTTCTGTAAGAAGATTTTTTTTCAGTTAATATCACTTAATATTCACTTAATATTATGTTTTTCACTTAATATGAAAGGGTTACAAAAATCAGAAAATTCCTTTCTTTTCTGTTATTAATCAATGTCAAATTTTGGAAAACAAAGGAAAGTTGACATTTGTCAGTCATGTCAAAAAGAATTTTATCTAAATTTTGTTTTTTGGGTTATTTGGAATTTTTTCATAATGTATTTACTTATGATAAAGTTTTCCCAGATTTCTCTATTAAAAGCAGTCCTTCAGCAGACATTCTATGTGCCTGTTTACAGTAAATTCTTACCAGTGGGAATGTTAAGCCAAAGGGAGCATATATTTTTTACTTTTTTACATACTGATCTTGAACTAACTCTTGGAAAGTTATACCAATTTATATGTTTGCCTGCATACTTTCAAACACTTGACTTTGTCAAAAATATAAAAAAGAATTTATATGTTTTTATTTTTAGTTTTTATTGTGAGGAGTTGAACATCTTTTCATTCGCTTTGGAAAATTTGTTTCTTGGACATTGTCCTTTTTTTCTTTAAAGATTTATTTATTTATTTATTTATTTATTTATTTATTTATTTGAGAGAGAGTAGTGGGAGGGGCAGAAGAAGAGAGAAAAGTGGCTCCCCACTGAGCAGGGAGACTACATGGGGCTGGATCCCAGGACCCTGGGATCATGACCTGAGCCTAAGGCAGACACTTAGCTGACTGAAACACCCAGGTGCCCTGTCCTCTTTTTTTTTTTTTTTTTTAAACTATGTTTTCTTGCATATATTCCTCAGGTATCTCGTTTTTTATTTGAAAACTACTTTAATATTAAAAAAATTATATTTTTATGTCTCAAATGCAACTTGAGTTTTAGAATCAATTAGTTAAATGACTTTGTTAATTGCCTATTGGCATTTTGAAGGGAACTTTTTTATAAGCACACAAAAACTATAAACATTTACATAATTCAATTGGCTACATTCTTTGGGGACATTTAGGCATTTGTTCCTGCTTAGAAAGCCTTATCTTAATTATTATTAAAGAAAAAATTATCTATTCTTTCCTATTTATAGCTTCATTTTTGCATACAAATATCTAGTTATACAAAACTACTGCATAAGAAAGGCAGAATGGGAAGCCAGTTTAGTTTCCTCCCTGCCCCAATAGATTGCCTGTTTTCCCAGCTCTATTTATTTTATTCACTAGAGAATAGAGGTGTTAAAATGGGGAAAGTTAGGTAAACTGAGATCCAAGGATCTTATCAATAAAATAATTATGATGATTCTTCACTGGGTGACACTAAATATCCAAGAAAATAGTCAATATGAAAACAGCCAATTGGGGTGCCTGGGTGGCTCAGTGGGTTAAAGCCTCTGCCTTCAGCTTGGGTCATGATCCCAGGGTCCTGGGATCAAACCCCACATCAGGCTCTGTGCTTGGCGGGGACCCTGCTTCCTCCTCTCTCTCTCTGCCTGCTTCTCTGCCTACTTTGATCTCTGTCTGTCAAATAAATAAATAAAATCTTAAAAAAAGAAAAGTAAACAGCCAATAACCACAAAACAAATTTAAAACTTTGTTAAATTTGAATCCATTTTTTCAACTTGTGTAGACTTTTATATTATGTACAAATTAAATTTCCAAAAATGGAAATTTTTTTGTTAAAAAATGGAAATTTTGTTTTAAAATGGAAATTTATTTTAGTTAAAGCTATAATTTTACATAAGGCAAAAAAAAATCTATGCACAAATTTTTACTATTGTCTAAATGGAGATAATTTCCCATGTGACAACTGTTGACATGCTGATGACAGCTGTAGTGAGAGTATTGCAATATGCTATTGACCCATCATGTGTCAGGCCTGGGCTTTCTTATGTGATAGGAGAGGATTTTCTTTGAGTCACTCTCCCATATGACCCACCCATACCTTGCAGCTGAAAACTAGACCACAGTAGGTGTTCAAAGCATTTTAGTTGATTGAATTTACATGGCTGGAATTGGTAGTTCAATCCCTCACTGTAACAAAGAAAATTGCTAAAGACTCCCTGTGATGATGCCATCCAATACCCTGGGATGAAACACCAGGTCCTGATTTTATTACAACTATACTTTAATTAACAATACTTGGCCAGCAACAGTCCACTATGAGCTTTGTTCAGTAGAAATAGGTATTAGTATATTTAGGTTTAAAAATCCTGAAATGGAGCAGATTTAGTGACATTCCCAATTCATACATGCACCTAGTGATAACTGCCAAAAAGAAACATATTTTTTGCAATGTCCTAGGGGAAGCAGGGAGAAAAATTCTACAGAACTGAATAGGCCAGCAGCCCACAGGGACACAAGTTGCCTTAATGGGTACTGTGCCAGTGCACAGTATTGAAGGGCATAAATAAAATGTGATGGAAATAGAAAAGAAAGAGAAAGACTCCATACCCGTAGGGACATATAAAGTATTGTGATAATATTCTAACAACTGTTATATAACTTGTCAAAATCCATTTTAAAGTGGAAGATTAGAGTAGAATTTTGTTTAAAAAAAAATGAAGGTTATGTTCCCTATTAGTCATTTTCTGATGTAGTGATATATTAAAAGATAAACACATAAATAAATAGTAAAAGCTAAACACCTTTAATTTTACATGTGGCACCAGAATTTAGGATAATGAACTAAACATGATATGGGACATAAACAAAACTCTGTTTTGATCTGACAACATGAAACTGGAAAGATGTTATGGGCTGAATTATATCCCCCCAGAATTCATGTTGAAGTATTAACTCTTTGTATTTGTAGGGAGGGCCTTTAAAGAAGTAATTAAGGTAAAATTATGTCATGAGGGTGGGACCTAATCCAATATGACTGGTATCTTTATAAAAAGAGGAGATTAGGATGCTGGAAGATAACCATCTACAAAACAAGGACAATAGCCTCAGAAGAAGTCAAGCCAGCTAACACCTTAGTCTCACACTGGGTGCTTTGTTATGGAAGACTTAGCAAACTAATGCAATAGAATTCACACATAATTTTTTTTTTTTCAAAACCATTAGTTTTGCATTCAAGATCTTATGTTTTACTAACTCTGCATATGTTCTTATTTGATTCTTAGGACAATTTTATGCTTGATGCATTATTAATTCAAATGTATGAGGAAAATGAGTTTAAGAATTTATGTAATTGTCCATGTTCACTCAGTTTATGTCACTCAGCCAAAGATTCAAACTAGATATGTCTCATTCTGAAACATTTCTTTTAATCACTATGCTATGCATTCGTGTTTGCCTATCTTTGACAAAAGATTGCCTATGTGCTGTTCAAATGGTAAACTATCTGTCAAAGGTAAAAACAAGGTAAGGTTATTTCAGTGATTGAAATATTCAAGGCTTGCCTCCTGTCCTACTTAAAATCTAATAGTTGATGATAAATTAGGAATGAAGAACACAAGTTCAGGACTATTTGTTTCTTAAGGAAAGCTGTATTAGTAAATGAATAATATAATCGACTTAATAGTTTTTATTGAGCATCTGTCTAAGGCTATGAACTAAGAGCTGAATACACACATAGAACTGACTTCACAGAATTTAGAGCTCAATGGCAGAAAATAGTGGGGGGGAAAGTCAGGTACAAAATGACCAGTGTTGTGAGTGCACAGAATGATATGGCAACTTAAATATGGTTTCTAGCTCAGACTTTGCAAAATGGTTTCTACCTAGGAGGAAAAGAACCTCCTAGAATGGAAGAAAGTAAGATAAGAAAGCTAGATTTGTAGAGATAAATAAAGGGAAACTATGAATGAAAATTTCCGGTTATACCCCATTTCTCAACAGATTTTGAATTTCATAGATGTGTTCTGTTCTACATGTTCTGTTACAAAGATCATAGTCTTTCTTACTAATGTTGGGTATAATACACATATATGTATTTTTTCCATTGGAGCAATATGTCAGAATTCCTAGGCCTTAGCTCAATATTTTGCCTATGTTTTTGGCTTCTTTCAATAAAGCTTAGTTTTCTGAAGCCATTGATCCTTGTTCATACCCTCTATTAGTTTTCTGGGGCTGCTACAAATTGGGTAGCTGAAAACAAAACAACAGAAACCTATTCTCTCCCTATTGTTCTAGGGGGCCAGAAGTCTGAAATCAGGGTGTTGATAGGATTGGTCCCTACTTGGAGATTGAGGGACACTCTTTCCCAGTCTTGTCCTGCCAGCTTCTGGTGGCAATCCTGGTTGTTGGCAATCCTTCCTATCCCTGCATTTACAGATGCATCACTCAAACTCTGCCTCAGTGTTCATATGATGCTCTCCCCTTGGCCTCACCTCTGCTTCCTACAAAGACACAAGTCATTTTGGAATAAGGCTCCCCTAAGGATCTCATTTTAACTTCATTTCACCCTATTTCCAAAAAAAGTCATATTCACAGTTACTAGGATTAGAAATTAGATATATCTTTTTGGTGAACACAATTCAACCTATAATATGTGCCTTTACCAAAAGTATCTTCTTTGGCATCCATGATGCTCACAGGAAGAACTGATAGCCAAAATAATGTATCAAACAGCTATAAAACCTCATTAACATACAGCGAAAAGCATTCTTTCATTTACAAATGTAAAGGTTGGCTGGATGTTTCTGCTAATCTGAGCTGGGCTCCCTGGGCTCCGGGGTCTCTCATTGTCTGGCAGTCAGCTGTAGGTAGACTAGAAATCTTTGCTGATTTGGTTGGGTCCTCCCACATGTTGGCTCACGAGGAGGACAACTGAGCTGGTTTCATTCCATCTCATCTTCAAGCAGACTTGGTTGAGAAGGGAAAGAGGGTGTAGAAACCATACAGCACTTCAGGTTTCTGCTTGTGTCAAATTTGGTAGTCTCACTCACCAAAATAAGTCCCATGGCCAACCCCAGAGTCGGAGTGGGAGGACATCACGAAAAGACGTAGAGAGACAGAAAAATAATGGCATCATTAATACAACTAATTTGCCATAGACTTACTTTTCTTCTCCTCTGACTATTCTTCATTTCCATTTTGAAAATCCATTTTTCAGTTTTCATTTCTCTTACATAAGTGTCCCCTCCCCTAGAGTCCTCTTTTAATTTTCTTCAAGGTTGTTTTTGGATACAGTAAACCTTTCTCAAAAACAGGATTTTAGATTTTTCTCTCTCCCTACATTCTTAACACATTAAAAAAGCTCATACTTGATCACCTGAACTCTCTCTCCTTCATAATCTATTGCATTGGACTACCTTAGCTCAAATATCATTTTCACTTTGAAACATCCTTTCCAGTGTAACAACAACAAAATGGTTCCTCATTACTCAATTTAGTAATACCTAAACCCTCTGGCTGGGTACTATTTTGGTCTCACTTATTTACTAGTGTTTCCTTTTAGAATTGGAGCTTCATAGGGGCAGGACTTTGTTTCTCTTACAAATGAGTAGTATGGTCTCTTGCCAAGCAAAGTATTGGATTCAATATATATTTCAAAAAAACATAGGATTATACATACCCTTGTTTTCCACTGAAGAAATCTTCTCCCTCATCCCTGTCTTTGATTTCTGCTTATTTTTTACACCAGCCTAGAATGCCATCTTTTTCCAGTCATAAAATATCCCTCAAGTGGGTACAAAATTGAAAAAGAAAGTCCCTTTTCTCATAGTTTGTGAGGAGGAAACCATGTACATAAGTGATAATAAAATATAGAATTGCCATGACATAAATATTCATTAAAAACCATGGAAATATAAAAAAAGATATCTAATCTTGTATGGAAAACACAATCACATTTTCCTGAAGAATTCTTCAAGCAGAGAATGGAGCAAAGGTGGAGGCATGGAGCAGTATGGCCATGAAGGAGACAACAAAGAGAATATTATTGAAGTGTCAAATCCAAGGCACTGAGCAATGATATATAGACTGATGGGGGAAGCAGTAGGGGTGAACCATATGTTGGAGGGTCTCTTTGCCACTTTAAAGAATTTGAACTTAGTAAGTTTCCAGATGCTTAAAGATTTAAGCAAAAGAGTAACAGTTCCAAATTTACCCTTCCAAATGTGGACCCAGTGATTTCACTGCATGGCAGTTACAACTTGCATGTGTCCAGCCTCATTCTCTGAATCTTCATTTTAAACATAGTAGTTGATCTGAGAAACTTTGCTCTGCTAATGTACTAATGGTTTAATTGCTGACTCAATTGACTTTGTTCTCTGTGTCTTAGTGTTTTCAAATGCTAGGCTTCTAAAGACAGAACATTAGTAAAAAGGAGAAACAATAGCAGAACTTTCTAGTAATATGGCAAAAATGTGGGAGACATTTTCTTTTTGACAAATGCTAACTTTTGGTATCATTCAAATCCTAATGATGCAGACATTGCTGGCTAAGTGAATAAAAATTGATAAGGCCATTTGGGGTACTTAGAGAACGAATGTGTCTCTTTATGTTATTTTCAAGACCATTGATTTAAAAAAATAATTTAAATAAATGAATATGCTTTTGCTTAAGAATAGCCCACTAGACTAAATAGATTTTTCTATCTTGGAAGAAAGAGAGTAATTTTTACTTTTATTTGCAGTGTATAAAAATACAGGAAAAGGAATTTGAACTCAATGTAAAGTACAGGTCTGGGAATTAGAAAGAGGAAGAAGGATTTATGGAACAAGTATAGATTTATTTGAAAGGCTAGATTAATTTTCACATGCTTATGCATGAAATGTTATTGCCTAACTATTCCATTATGTGTTAATAATAAAATAACCCATATGTGCAAAATGGATGTGTCACACTAAGAGAAAATGTTTAAAATGCCAAGTAAATACCGCAACAAATGTATGAAAAATGCTTTACTGATGGTTTCGTTTTGCAAATTCTTTTGAAGTTCTTTTTTTTTTTTTTTAATTCTTCTGGATCACAGAAAGCAAGGGCTCTCTGTTCTTCATAGGAGAATCTTGTTTGAGTACAATTTTACATCCATTCAGTTTATATTTAACCAGAAACTTAAGGTAGTATGCTCTATAATTTTTTAAACTAGTATTTAAAAACATTTGGGGCTCTTAGGTTGATTTTCTAAGCAGCATGGTTTTGAGAGGAGCTTAATGGATGGTGCCAAGTCCTTTCTTTCTTATACTCTGAACTTTTTCAGTTTCCCATGTTTAGAATAATTTTGGAAGACTAAATATATCACTTTCCTCCTTGGATCTGGTGTTTTTCTTTCTGACAAATATTTATTTACCAATCTCTCCTCTTTGGTATCTCAAAAGGACTTCGATTTGCATTAATTCAATAAAATATTTGATAGTAGTGCAAATTACCCCTGGACCCTATCTTTCATCATGAAATTCTTCTTTCGTTTATGTAAAGCCAAAGGGGTCCCTTAGCATTATAGAAGACTTTCATTACTTCACTGCTCATTTGATTCACTGAAAGTATTAGCCTGTCCACTTTTTTTAATAGTTTATTTTTTAAAGATTTTATTTATTTATTTGACAGACAGAGATCACAAGTAGGCAGAGAAGCAGGCAGAGAGAAAGGAGGAAGCAGGCTCTCTGCTGAGCAGAGAGCCCAATGCTGGGCTGGATCCCAGAACCCTGGGATCATGACCTGAGCTGAAAGCAGAAGCTTTAACCCACTGAACCACCCAGGCACCCCCTTTTTAAAATAATTTATTAGATATTTTTTCCAAACCCACTTTACCAATATTTTGAAGATGACCAAGATTCGAGTTTGATTATTTTGTCATAATGAACATTAGCTTTAGACCTCATTTTTTTCCCCCTACGTTGTCCTGACCATCTTTCTGTTTAATGCTCACTGGAAGGGTGTTGGTTAAATGGGATTTGTGTGGAATCACAATCTCCATGGAACTCTCAACAATAGCAATTTATTCCCTATCGTCCACAGATACACTGCAGCCATGGAACGCTAGCTTCTACAGAGCTAATCGGTATTCATGCCATAGGGAGGTCATAGCTTGTTTTGCAGTAAAGTTGTTTTTGATGTGGCATCTTAAGGAAATCTATGGGATTGCAACTTTGCCCAGCACTCAATTACATCCATTCATATGTTCCTGGATCCTTCACCTTTCACCTTTAGTAGCATGGTTGAGAACACAGGTTTTTGGGCTCAGGAAGATCTTAGCTCTAATATTTGCTCTGCCACTTGCTTGCTGGGTGATTTAATTAACTGATTTTTCTAAGATGGAGAAGACAGTGTAGATACTTTTATTTTTGGCAATTCTGGACTAGATTAACTCAAATAAAACTTCTGAATTAGTTCTAATGACAACCATTAAGATAATTAAAAATAAAACAAATGCTCGAAGACGTCAAAGAAAATCATGGTTGTGGTGACTCAGCAGGCCAAATCCCGGATGAGGAGGCTATGTGGGTGAGAAAGCTCAGGACTGGGAGCACTCTATTCATCGTGGTATTCTCTGATCCCAGAAAAGTTGCCTAAATGGTAGAAAAACTGAGCAGTGCTATTGGAAGTCTCACAGGAAGAGGCAGATGAAATTGATACTCAGGGCCACCAAGGTTGGAAAGAGTCTGATACACTTTGGTTTGGGATCATAAAGTAGAGATTAATGAAAGCAGCCATAGAATACCACTTGCAAAGACTGAGATTGAGAGAATTAAGGTGATCCTAGAATGTTAGTCTCTTAGCCTGACCACCTGTCAGAAGTAAAGTTGAATTATCTCTAGGGATTATAAGAACATCCAGAGCCTTGAATTATCTCTACAACCTTTCAAATAGTGTCTAACATTTAACAATAATATTTTTTTAAAAAATGTAAAAGAAGAAAAGCAAAAAAACAAAAAAACAAACAAAAAAACCCATTGTCATTCCTCAGCCAGGTCTCTGCTGTATTCTGGTGCCACTTTTAATGGGGAGGGTGGTATCCCTACCCTGAGGATTTCACTGCAGGGAGGAAGACAAAGTGATGTGTGGTGGTGACCAATCGCAATGGGCAGAGGGAGTTTAAAAGAGCCTCCATTGGGGTGGTTTAGGTGGAGGTGGAGATTCCACAGGGAAATGTTGTTGTTGGATCACAAAAGAGAATGTTGATGAACTGGGCTGTCAGGATTCGTGGGGGAACTCTCTAGAACATGCTCCCACATCTTCACATCTTCACACACCACGTGGGCATGGTTTGGGTCCTGGGTCCCAGATGGGGCAAAAGACTGAGTGGTTGGTAACCAGTGCACACACTAGTATTTGGTAGTTTAGAACTTCCCTCTGAGGGACTTGAAGGCAGAAAGAGAATCTGCAGATGCTAACTGCTTTCCCACCTGCCAGCAAAGTGAGAGGAACATGGAATGACCTGTGAGATGGCCTGTCCTGACAAGAGAGCATAGACAGCTAATCCTTGTTCCCATGCTATAGGATGCAAAATTTGCAGTGGGCATATTCAATGTCTCCATGGGGAAATAACTGCATCTGTGTAAGGGAAATTCTACTATATTTAATTACCCACTGATGTCTGAGACCAACTTCACGCAGGTTAGCAAAGAAGGGAAATAATCGAAGTGCCCAACCTTCAACTTGCCCAAGTTTAAGTTGTGACTGTGAGCATCAACTAGCCCCAGCCTCATGCTATCTGATGTCATGCTGCTGGTGTGATGAGCTACAAGCTGAGAAGAGTACATCCAGTGTGATCCAGACACTCAGGGAAGAGGCCAAAGCCTACAATGGCCTTAGGACTAGCTAGGATGCTTTCCTTCCAATTTGTAGAAACCTCCATTCATATTTGATCATAAAAATAGCTCTAATGCTTGCCTCCAGCAGTTCTTTTTTACCTTCATTTGTGTCCCCTTTCCAAAGCAATAGTAGGTTTTGTTTTTTTTTTTCCATTTACTGAGACCAAATTGTCTACTTCCTGAGTCCACCAATGGAGGTTTATATCCCTGCAGACCATTGAAGCTGGGGTCATAATGGATATACCTGTGTTTGAGGCAGAGGACAAGAGGGCACCACGAAGCCCTATGGAGAAAGCCATCAAGATCAGGTAAGCATCAGGAGTCTTAGCACAGTTCCTTTGGGGGGCCTCCTTTTCTGGTTATGCTAGTGGGGAAGGAATCTAATGCACCTGCCAGACATCCTGTGTTCATGAAAGCACACATTTTTCTAACCATGACTCCTACAGTACTTGATGAAAGGGCGTCAGGGGTAGCACCCTAGTAGACAATGAGTCTGCAGCAACTGAGTCCACAGACTCAAGATAGATAAGCGCAGCATTAGTAGGATAGAGGGTGTTCCAGAATACCAGCAGAAGTTCCAGTCTCTCCACAGAGAATGCATGCCTCTGATGATTGCAGGAGCAGAGACTACCAGCAAGCCTGTTGCAGAGACAGCCTACCAGTCAAGCAGTGAGAATCTTTGTTTCAACTTTGCAGGATGAAAGCTACATAAATGAGCAGGATGGAATTCAGAGTCTCTCAACCTCTTGTTGACGCATAGAAGGGAAGAAGGAAAAGAAAAGAACTCTCACCAGAAGACATGTTCCTCATTATAGGATGGGAGGACAAGTCTACTCTGATATTAACTTTTGTTGGTTCTTAGCCTACCATGGAACTATTACTATTAAGGATGAACAAAAAGATAGGTCAAAGAAGCCCAAACCAAAGGACGCAGCTCTTTCTCCCACAAAAACACCTACCATAACCCACTGCAAAGGAGTCTAGATGATTTCAAACTTTGATGAGTAACCAACCTACAACTAGTTAAGAATTCCAAATCAACTGCTCTTTCTTTATGAACTGCAAAACCCATCTTACTGAATTAAAAAAAAAAATAGTCACAGGTTTTGAAATTTAAGAAACTTAGGTGCATTGGGTAATTGTTGAAAATCAAAATCTGGCCTATTACATAAACATGGCCCCAGGTCCTAAATACAACAGGCCCAGAGGGACTCTTTCTTATTGGACTTCAAAGCCAGTTCTACTAGGCAAATATGGGTCCCAGGTCCCACAAGATAGGATCCAGGAGAATCAGCTGTTTGTTAAAGAACCTCAAAACCCACTGTTTTGCACTTGATACAGAGGTGGGCATCATGTTTAAAATTGGAGGAGAGCAACACAGAGGTCATCAGGCAGACAGCAGAAGATGATGGGGGGCTTGAGGTCACTGGAACCATGATATCAGAGACCAAGGAGATAGTATTTTTTGAAGTCTACAAAAAAAACCAAAAAAAAAAACAAAAAAAAAACAAAAAAAAAAGAACAAAATAATCCCCCCCACACACACATAAAATAATAATAATAACAAAACAGGATGGAGACTAAGCTGTATCCAGTCTAGCAGCTTAAAAAAAAAAATAATTCAACTACATTTTCTCAGAATGAAACTTAATCTTTTTTAATGTACATGTTTCACAGGATAACAGTGACTTACCAATAGAATCTGGGACATGAACTATGCTGCAGCCTGAGAGTCTTGTCTCCAGTCAGCACAGCCTAACTTCACACTTACGTTTAACCAAACAAGGCTTCACCTCGCCTTGACCTGTCCCCCTTGGATTTTCCAAGCCTCTGGCTAAAAGTCACAGTCCGTTGCCTAAAAACCCCACACTGTTCCCTCTCCTCTTCCTCTATTTCCCTCTCAAAGTCCTTGAATGTACATGTTAAGTCCATTCCATGGATTAAACAGGAATGAGAATTCATGTTCCCTCAGGATAGTCAAGGAAGGGAGGAGAGACAGAGCAGTAGTAATCAGAATAAAAAGTTTTCATCTATACTAGATAATTTTACTTGTATTTATGTGCCCTGGTGAAGCTCTCATACATATATGTTCCAGAGAAACAGCTATGAGAATATTTGTAGTAAAATAATTTACAAGAGAAAAACACTGGAAATAGCCTCAAATGCCCATCAGTGAGAGGCCTGATAAATTATAGCATCTCTCTCTCTCACTCACACACACACACACACACACACACAATGTGATACTATGCAACAGTTGTACCTATGAACTTTGACATGGATCAGTCTCATTGAGTCAAAAAAAAAGTCAAGTCACAGAAAAACACATGCTGTAATTTAATTTACAGAACAGTTCTACAGTAGCACCAAACAAGTTATTTAGGGCACAAATCTGGCAAGATTACAAATAAACAAGATGTCTGTGGCATAAAGTAGGGATATATCATCAGAAGAAAGTACATGATTTTCAATAATTTGGGGAATTATTTTATATCATAAATAAGATGGCTGTACATAGGTATTAACTTCTGGATAAATTCACATGTTAATATTTCTGAAATCAATGTGCTTTTTTTAAATTAAATTTTTAATTTCTTATTTTTTTATAAACATATAATGTATTTTTATCTCCAGGGGTACATGTCTGTGAATCGCCAGGTTTACACACTTCACAGCACTCACCATAGCACATACCCTCCCCAATGTCCATAACCCAACCACCCTCTCCCAGCCCCCTCTCCCCAGCAACCCTCAGTTTGTTTTGTGAGATTAAGAGTCACTTATGGTTTGTCTCCCTTCCGATCCCATCTTGTTTCTTTTCTTCTTTTTCTGCCCCCTATATCCCCCATGTTGCATCTCCATTTCCTCATATCAGGGAGATCATATGATAGTTGTCTTTCTCCGATTGACTTATTTCACTAAGCATGATACCCTCTAGTTCCATCCACGTTGTTGCAAATGGCAAGATTTCATTTCTTTTGATGGCTGCATAGTATTCCATTGTGTACATATACCACATCTTCTTTATCCATTCATTTGTTGATGGACATCTAGGTTCTTTCCATAGATTGGCTATTGTAGACATTGATGCTATAAACATTCAGGTGCACGTGCCCCTTTGGATCACTACATTTGTATCTTTAGGGTAAATACCCAGTAGTGCAATTGCTGGGTCATAGGGTAGTTCTATTTTCAACTTTTTGAGGAAACTCCATGCTGTTTTCCAGAGTGATTGCACCAGCTTGCATTCCCATCAACAGTGTAGGAGGGCTCCCCTTTCTCCATATCCTCGCCAGCATCTGTCATTTCCTGACTTGTTAATTTTAGCCATTCTGACTGGTGTGAGGTGATATCTCATTGTGGTTTTGATTTGTATTTCCTTGATGCCGAGTGATGTGGAGTACTTTTTCATGTGTCTGTTGGCCATCTGGATGTCTTCTTTGCAGAAATGTCTGTTCATGTCCTCTGCCCATTTCTTGATTGGATTATTTGTTCTTTGGGTGTTGAATTTGATAAGTTCTTTATAGATTTTGGACACTAGCCCTTTATCTGATATGTCGTTTGCAAATATCTTCTCCCATTCTGTCAGTTGTCTTTTGGT
>PISX010026076.1:0-25054 GCA_004024625.1 Mellivora capensis | reverse complement strand
AAAGTGTTGGGATAGAGGGCACATACCTCAATATTATCAAAGCCATCTATGAAAAACCCACCGCAAATATCATTCTCAATGGAGAAAAACTGAAAGCTTTTCCGTTAAGATCAGGAACACGGCAGGGATGTCCATTATCACCACTGCTATTCAACATAGTACTAGAAGTCCTAGCCTCAGCAATCAGAAAACAAAAAGAGATTAATGGCATCCAAATCGGCAAAGAAGAAGTCAAACTATCATTCTTTGCAGATGATATGATACTCTATGTGGAAAACCCAAAAGACTCCATGCCAAAACTGCTAGAACTTGTACAGGAATTTAGTAAAGTGTCAGGATATAAAATCAATGCACGGAAATCAGTTGCATTTCTCTACACCAACAACAAGACAGAAGAAAGAGAAATTAAGGAGTCAATCCCATTTACAATTGCACCCAAAACTATAAGATATCTAGGAATAAACCTAACCAAAGAGGCTGACTTTTTATTATATATTTAGCACTTTTGACAAGTTTCTTTAGCTCCTAAATATTTTCGTTACATTTTACGATCAAAGTATTAATTATAATAGTCATATAAAGCCAAGTAATTGTTTATATATGCTTTCTTCTCGCAAACACTATAATTTTGTCCTTATAAAATGATCATCATGCTAATAAGATCATATTAAGAGCTAATATTTACTGACGCTTAATCCTAAAACAGGCGTTATAATAGATGCTTTCTGTACTATCTCAATTATATTTAATAGATTCATCTGGGTAGTTGCTCAAAATTATACCTAGTAGGAGTAAGAGTAATATTCAAACTCTAAACTATCTCTAAAGGGTGTGTACTTATTCCTATTACCTTGAATTTGTATATGATTATATTGTCTTTTAAAATCTTTGTGTATAGGGAAGCCTGGGTAGCTCAGTCAGTTAAGTGTCCAATTTTATTTCAGCTCAGATTATAGGATCTCAGGGTCATGGGTGAAAGCACCCAGTTGTGCTCTGGGCTCATCATGGAGTCTTCTTTGAGATTCTCTTTCTTTCCCTCTGTCTCTCCCCACGCCCTGCTCACGCTCCCTTGCACATGCTCTCTCTCTCTCTCTCTTTCCAAAAAAAAAAAAGAGAGAGAGAGAGAGAAACACTTTGTGGGTAGGGGAGAGTAAAAAAAATGCTACCTAAGTCACAAATTAATTGTACCATCTAAAAAAGGTAAGATTACTGCAAATATAAGGAAAAAAATCCATTAGCTTAGTATAAAAAAATATTTCAGGTAATAGTTGGACAAAATGGAATTTGTTGTTCCAGACATGGGTGTAAACAACATGCCATTTATCTTTAGAAGGTTGAGGAAATTTTACAAATACCTTAATAGTAATATATTCACTAAAATGTATTAGATTTTGGTGAGCTTTGGAAGAAGTCATTATCCTACTTTTACCACCCTACTCACAGAGATTACATTGTAAAATGATTGAAAGGCTATACCTAATACAACACAATAATCCTTGTTTTCAAAACTAGTATTTAGCACATAGTAGGTTTTTAAACCTAAATTTTTACTCCAAGAAAGTATGCAAGCATACCACCAGGCTCAGCCTCATCATTTGTGTGTACAACCTGCAGCTTTGTTCAGTTGACTTTGAACTATGGATCCAGGAACATATAACTGAGACTTATCATAGATAAAGGATGTTTCCTGATGGAGAGTGAAATATCAAGCTTTTTCCCCAAGGGAGGATAAAGCAAGCTGCATTTTTAATATTTATCATATATAATCTCAAATCCTGTTTATCCCTTTACCTGAAGCTGATTTCACAATCAATTTTAATTCTACAATCAAATGAAGAATGAAAAGGAGAATATATTTTATATTTTGAGAATCAATTCTGAAATGCAACTCTGAACCAGCTTTCAAAACTTGAAGAATTACTCGAGTAGCACTCTGCCTGGCTGCTACCAAGTCACTATCATGGCTAATGCTGTCTGTAGCCCATCAAGCTGATAAGTAAGAGTCACCAGGTGCCGGGTAGGACAGGCTCACAGGAACAGTGCATGCAGTACACAGGGAGTTCATGGACATAACTGTTAGTGCATCAGTTGCAACATAAAAGGTGCCTGTGTGGAGGGCAATGTGATCACCTTGATGGAATCAGAGCAAGGGGCTCAGAAGCTGGGCTGAACCTACTACATCCCAGATGTCTGAGTTGATGACCACTTGGCCCATTTGCATGATTTGGAACTGTTTAAAAAGTGTTTAAAATTAAAAATGTATATATTTGAATAAAATAAACACCTGTATTATGAAATAAACCACTTCCCAGAATGAGCAGTACATTTTTAAGGATAATTTCACATCTGTTGACTTCCTAATTGGCAGTCAATAAATTGACAGAGAGAAAGATGCTAAATACAACTTACTCAAGTAGCCCCAAATACTATGTTTGGAAAATAATATTTACAATTGTATAAATTTCAGTACTTTGTAAAGTCATTCACCACACACACACACACACACACACACACACTGCTAACATTTGGAATAGTATCTGAACTAACACTGAGAACAAATACTTTTCTACATAGTATGCATTTGCTAATTTTGACAACAGACAATGAAAACAAAGTCAGTGGTGTACCTTCTTGTTTGCCCTACCTTTAGCTCCTTCCAACATCCGGTAGGTGAAGGATACAGGGCTATGAGTAACCTCAGGTCCTGTAATTTGAGTTGGAGTGATTTCAAATTCTCAAAATCAGAAAAACTGAACATTATAAATGTGGGATTTCAGCTTTGTCCCTGAGGCCTTGATCCTATTCTGTTAATTCTGGATACTACTGGGCATAAAGTAAGCTACTAATATCACTGGATGTGGAATGATGTTAAACAGACATCACAGTCACAGACTTTAGGATAAAATTAGCTCATTCCATCAGGAAGACATCAAACTTCCATTTTCATAAATAGAACACATGGATGGCACTGATTAAAGCAAAACAATAATTACAGTTAAAGGAAAGAAAACTATAGCTTCACAGCCAATATTTTTCTGAGCATTTTAGGTGGAATCAAAGCCAATCCTAAAACAATTGATGAAGACTGCATAATTAAACATAGTTCTTTAGGCAAATGAATAAACAATGGCTAAGTTTTAGTAATGATAGTCCTGAAGCAAGAAGCAGATATCTCTTGTGTAATTTCCTATTATAGAGTATAGAATATATTAAAGAGAGACAAAAAGAACCATGATTGTTGGGGCGCCTGGTGGCTCAGTGGGTTAAAGCCTCTGCCTTCGGCTGAGGTCATGATCCCAGGGTCCTGGGATCGAGCCCCACATTGGGGTCCCTGCTCGGTGGGGAGCCTGCTTCCCTTCCTCTCTCTCTCTGCCTACTTGTGATCTCTGTCAGATAAATAAATAAAATCTTAAAAAAAAAAAAGAACCATGATTGTTGATGATTGTATTTAGATACTCAGACTTAGTGAATCCCTTTGAACATTCCCTAGGAGACCATATTTTTTGGGGGAAAAGTTAGTGTCACTTAAAGATATGCTCCTCAAATAGATTCTGTGGTAAGAAGACTTCTAGATGGCCCTCAAGGTTCACGTGCACCGGTATACATGTCTGTACAATCTCTCCCCTTAACTGTGGGAAGGACCCCTGAATATAGTGAGATATAAAGTTCACTATTTGATATGACAAAATATTTTCAGGTGTAATTAAAGCCCCTAATCAGCTGTGTTTGACTTAATTAAAGGGGAGGTTATGCTGGGAGGCCTTGATCTAATCAGGTAAAGGAAGGACTAGAGTCTTCATGGAGGTCAGATATGTTCCCCTGCTGGCTGCATTAAAAATATAAGCTGTCAAGTGAGAGTGCTTATGCAGAGCAAATGGCAAAGAACTAAACCTAGCTCTTAGTATCCAACTAACAGGGAACAAGAAAATGGGACCTCAATCATATAGTCACAAAGAACTGAATTCTGCTAACAACCACCTGGATTTGGAAGGACGCCCCAAGAAACAGAAAGGAATACAACATGGCGGCTGCTTTGGTTTCATCCTTGTGAGACCCTAAGTGGAGAACCCAGTGAAGTTATGTCCAGATCCCTGACACATGGAAACTATGAGACAATACATGTATGTTGTTTTATACAGTTTAGTTTTTGGTGACTTGTTATGTAGTCATAGAAAATTAATACAGACTCTAATCCTCAGAGTAATCTCCAGCTCCTACCCATAGAACCAACATAACATTTATCTATTATTTTTATTATAATCATATTTTTAACTCAAGTCACATTTTTCCAAAAAAATTATACAACTTTTTTCATGAAGAGTACATTTCACACACAGATACACTATATATTCCTACCTGAGGGAAAATATTCTCTTCATTTAGACATAGGTATAACTTGAATAAATTAATTTCTACTTTTTACTTTTAAGCAGGCCCAAATTTCTCATATTTCACTCACTAAAGCATGTTTAATTGTGGAACCTTAAATTAACGGTCAGAGTTGAAGTAGTAATTGTTTTATAATGCATGTGACCACAAAACTCATAAAGCACATTAATGTGATACATAAATATGCAACCACATATAAGCATAACCATTTGAGGAAGGAATTAACTGCTGAGATGAGTTTAAGTTTGCTGTGTTTTGTAGTGACACACACAAAAAGTAATATTTTTTAGTAAAAAGCAAAATGTATTGTTATCTCCAATATTCATCACATTTGCTTGTAAAGGCTATTTGGCAAATAGTCCTGAATGTGATAGCCAGGGAGTTCATGATACCATTTGCAAAGCACTCTCCAGCATGCTCCTAGGGTTACCTAGATTGTTACCTGCTCACAGAGAGCTGAAGTCTCTTAGTTGGTGTTAGTGTTTTCCCTACTCAGAAACAGTTAACTCCTGATTCAAAATGTTTATCAGCAAGGATAGATAACTAGAATAAATCTAGAACATGGGTTTTATATTTTTTTTACACGGTGGGAAATCATAACACTTCAAACGAAGTAACCATTCTTCGTAAGTTTTCGCTCCGTATGACTAGAAAGGGGTATGTTGTCCTGCTTCCAACCCCCTGCTGATAACTCCTCCCAAATGACCTGCATGATTTATTAAACTCCTGTAATGGGTAAGCCTGCTGTGCACGTGAATCTTGTATTTCTTACACAACCCCTAAGAGATATATTTTAACCTCAGATGCAAAGACTAAAGTTGAGGTACTTACTCTGAGGTCACAGCTGATGGAAGGTGAGCAAGATGCTAACCATCCATCTCATTCGGGAGCCGCTTTTCTTTCCCAGTTCAAAAGACTCTCCATCTTGTCTATAACTATCCTATCTGTAGTCACCAAATAAATTGATTTTCCCCTCCTTAATTTCCTCAAAGAGCATCTTACGCTTCATTGCCTTGGAACTACCCAGTTCTGAAGCCACAGTAAACAAGGAGAAAAACAAGATGGCGAAAATTTTAAAAGATCATGCTGTTCCTTTTATAGGTTTCCATTCTGAGGCTGGTAAAGAGAATGAACATAGAGGCAACTTAGGGTTTGTATCCTTCTAGGGAACTGAACAATCTTTTTTCTGAATCACAGAAATTAAAAGTGATTTTGGAGCTGTTTCTATGATAATACACAGTAAAGTCACAATCATGTTAGGATTTTCTTCTGGGGCAGGGAAGTTTACACCTAATGAATGAAGTTTAAGGGGGCGGTGGAAGATGGTAATTTGCACTAGCCACCAGCTAAGTTTGAGCATTTGATTTACCTTTCTTTTACTTTTCATACTGCTCTTGTTCAGATAGATTTAATCCCTATAATTAACTATTTCGGTGACAGAAACATCAATGCAAACTGGTTTAAGCAACAAAGGAATATACTGACTCATAAGCATAAAACCAAATGATGACACTGGCTCATGCTTTCTTTCTACCTCCTTCTATGTGTTGACTTCATTCCGTGGGTGCATAATGACGTCATAGGCAGATACAATAGACATTGCCTTGTTCAAGTCCAGTGGAAGGGGGATCTTTTCTTAAAGTCGTCTGAAAAGGCCTGAAAGTCACTTTGATCAGACTAGCTTACATTATGTGCTCATCCCTAAATGAATCATGTGGCCAGGAAATGTTATCCACAGACAGATGCTGGTTTGGTTCACATGCCCCATACTTGTTGCTAGAGTAAAGCCTGTTTCAGACCACACAGATTGCGATTAGGAGAAGGATAGAACACCAAATGAAAAGCTGGGGCTGTCATAGGAAGAAAGAGAAATGGATGCTGGGAAAGCAAATATCTACTGAGAATTTTTGTGAATGTTCTATTCCAACAGGATTTATTTCTGAACATTCCAAGCATTAGACCAGATTTAAGGACCAGATCCATTTAATATAAGCCTTTTTGCTACAAAGTGCCGTCTTCATACTTCTTACTTCTGTATTAGCTTTTTACATCTTTGACTGTTATCCACATATGCAGGTGGTTAGCCCTGGGTCATAACAAGAATTGTTCAGAGCCTCTGTCCCAGAAGCTTGACGACAGTCTTTCTCCCTTGTCCCATTGTCAAACATGGGTTCAAGTACTGTTTATAAAAGTTTAAGAAGACAACAAAATGTCTAAATCAGCCAAATGAATAGTGAAATGTAATGTGCAGTCCATGTAGCTTTTCCTTGATGCTAAGTTACGGAGATTTTCTCAGAAAGACTCCAGAACTACAGTTTTTCTAGAATTTCTTTGTCAGAACACTCACTGAATTTGAAAAGCTACACTGCAACGATGAAGCCATTTAATGGCCTTTAATTCCATAGTCATTTGCTCCCACTTGCACATTTAAATTTGTAGCAGAAATCCAAATGTTTAGCTTAATTGCCCTACTATGAAATGCAGAGATTTATGAAAAGATGCTAACAGCCTGTCCCCGTGCCATCATTGAAAAGGCTCGCTGGGTATACAATAATAGGAAAGAAAAAAAGCATAAGTATAAAGAGGCAAAAATTACATTTAAATCAACATGGCAAAAGGTTTCCATGCTACAAAGAAAAATTAAATCAAACAGTGGGGTTCTTTTCAACCGAGGCCTTTAAGGAAACAGGCAAGATGTAATGTTCTTTATTTGTCAGACAAGTGACACAGTTAATCAGTGCTAATTGCCCAGGATTGGCCTCTCAGTTATGTCAGTTAATTAAAGTACATTCTCATATGTACTGACCAAACCCCTCTATGTGGTAGGTAGGCAGAGAAATGAAAGGCATAGATAGTGGGTCCCTCTGTCACTTGGAGAGAGAAATCAATACTGATTTAGTTGTAGCAGAATTGAGCTATTTTGTCTGCAGTCTTTTTATCTGCAAGGCCCCCTGGCCATCAGTGTGGGAAAACATTCATGGAACGAATGCATTTAGCAGGAGTAATCATCATCATCGTGAAGTGCTTATCAGAAATGAAGACAAAATGCAATTAGGCTAGATTTACAGTTGGACCAATAATTACCACTCAGATGTTTCAGCTGAATGGAAAATACATGATTCCAAACCATGACATTTGTGTTCGATTGCTTTCTCCTCCTTTCTCTTGTGATCTCTAACCCTCCTCCATTGTCTTTTCTTCTTTTTTTTTTTTTTACTTATAAAATATGTCAGTCATGATGTAGCACAGCTGAATAATTGTCATAGAGTCAAATGCTTGCAGGTGGTTAATGGAAACAGAAAATTAAATGAACAGCAGTAAAGAAACTCATACAAAATTAAAGAACTCTATTGCAAATTTAAAGGGTCATTTGGTTTCATCAAAAATCAAATAATATGAATATGTTATCCTCTGCATGAAAGAGACTATGTTAAATTGTTTTGAGAGCTGAAAAATGAGCAATCAATGGTGTGCTAATGAAATTTGTGAAAAAAATCATGCACTATTGAAATATGCTATAAATTGTCATTTAGTCCCTGTAGACGAAGGCCTACTTTGCGGGATCAATATTTTTTCTCTTGAACATATTGTTTACCTAAATTATTGAATTGAAGATATGACTTGAAACAAGTTAAGATTGTTCCTAAAAAGAAATGAGAGTAGGATTAAACTAAGCAGACCTCTTGGAGTTGAAAAGCAACAATAGCAACAACAACAACAAAAATACCACCAAACTAGTAACTCCTTCAAAAACGCCTATTCTGAGACATTTTTTCCTTATATGATAGAAACTCAACAATTCTTAACACATTCATGATATGCCCAAAGAACCGAATCAATGGCCCCATTGACCTGCAAGGATTTAAGATGGTTTAGACCAACTAAGCCCTCATCTGCCTTACATTTTTGAAATATATAATTGATAAAACTTTTGTGAAAAGAAAAGCTGTCTTTCTGGTGAAGCATCAGATATAATGTTGTCTGGTGTCACTCAGAAGTGGATTTCAGTTACAGATTCTTTAAGAATAGATTTCAAGATTACAAAGCGTTACATTCTTTATTCACTCCTTTTTATTTTTCATGATCTTCTTCATTCTCTGGGAAACCCAGAAGTCAATACGAAATGTCTTTTGTCCATCATAGAAATGATTTTCATCTTTGATGGTTGTTCATATCAAAGGGAAAGAAAAATGAAGACATATAATTGAAGCTTCATTGGAAATAACTCAGACATTTGTGACATTGTCTTGAATGGCTATATGGTAGCTGAATATTTTTAATGAATAACAAAATCTTAGAGGGTGTTTGAAAGTGACTCAGTTTTTCTCATTAAAAAAAAACAAGACTTAAAAATAAATATTCCTAAAAGAATAGCTTTAAAAAGGTTAAAATAAAACATGTTTCTTAAACAATATAAATCCCTTAAGATGATTCAGTCTTTTTAAATGCAAAATGAAGTGAATCTTACCTTGCACTAGTGAGAAAGAAATAACATTATGAACACAACTTTTTTCTTTTCAATTATCCTTGATGATTCAAACCATTAAAAGTATCTTTAATAGTTTCTTTCCCCCTCTCAAAGTTATGAGCTGTCAGTGGATTGTACATAAAATTGATGCAGAGGTGAAAATATTGACTCAACCTTTCATCTGCATGAGTACAAAAATATACCTTATTTCAATAAAACCTAGCAAAGGTAAAGCTTTGCTGCTTGTCATTTCATGTTAAAATAAGATAAAAACTAAAATAGTTCAACAAACGTGAAAAATTTGCATGAACATGTTATAACGAAATGCCTAATTTTTTTAGTTAAAGCATTTTTCTCTATATTTTTCAAATGTTACTCCAATTTTAAAGATTTTCTGCCCTTTTTCTAACTAAAGCTCTATAATGCCCCTATTTTTACATAACAGTAATATTGTTGTCATTTAAATCCAACCATCCAAATACCAACGTTGTAGAAACATTATACAATATTCAAAACAGTATTCTTTGAAGGCTCAGCACTATCCAAAAAAAATAGATAAAATTTGTAGCAGGTACATCCCTTAACATCACCACTGTTCCATCTTTCTTTTAAATTAAAATTTTAACTTTTTTCACTTTTCAAATAAAATGTACGACATTTTTATGCCAAAGGCAAACATCTTTATTTTATTTATTTTATTTATTAAACTGCAATTTCTACATACATCCCAGCCCCACTAAAGGCCTGTATTCAGTATTTCTGTTCAGCACAAAATACATTCCATACAGAGTACCGAGCATAGGTATGTCTGAAACATTATATATCTTGATAAATATATTCCCTTTCAATAATTATGTTCCCTTAAATTAATACATATCAAAGCTGCAAGTTTGGGGGGAAAATAGAAAACATTTATACTAGTATTCAGAGTGCCTTTCTGAGTTCAGGATGGCGCCAGTGGCTAGGTAAGATGTTTCCTCAGTGATTTGAGATCCTGTGGATGAGACTAGTTTAACAAATAAGTACAAAAATCAGCATAAGTTCATTGTAATTTTCTGAAGCTGTCAAGGTCAATAAAATTACAGCAAAACTATAGTGGAAAGTGTCCACCTTCAGGAATAGGGTGCTCATTTTCCCAGCCACCGGAAATGTTTGCCACAGACAGCCCAGAGAGGAGTCCCTCTCCTGCAAGTACACTTCACCTACAAGAACTGCCTCCAAAACTGGCTTACCTTCACCTTGGTCTGCATCTGGTGATCCATTTGGTACAACGTGTGCACCCACGCCTCAGTTTCAGGCATCTCTGAAAGGCCACCACAGTCTCAGTGCTCCCGGTGGGATCAGATAAGCCATTGTTATTCCCTCCGTAATTAGCCCACTACTGCTTCTCTTATTTCATCATTGAGGGTTGCTTCAGAGCAAGCCTCAAGAAACTTGTGCACACAGATCTAATGTCAGATTTGGGTTTCCAGTAACCCAATCAAAAAGAGAGACCATTTGCATTTGAGTGATAGGCAGCATTTGGATGATTATGTAGATCAAGGGAAAGCATCATAGCCTTGTTTGACTTGAAATACACAAACCCTGGTGAAAAGTGGAAGTGACTATGTTTGGAAGATGGCATAGAGTCCCTGGTCTGACAATCTCGGGGATTTTTCAGGGAATTATTTGAAATGAGAAGGGAGAAGATGGGTATTGGTAGAATGTAAAAGATATTAAATGTCATGTAAAGGATTTGGATTTTATTGAGTAGATGTTTGCAAGTCACTCTAAGTATGGAATAAAAGCAGAATGTTTAAGGAAGCTTAGTACAGCAAGGATATGCAGTATGGGATAGATATGGGAATGTTACCACAAATCTGTATCTTAGCGAGTGAAGGCCTACACAGGGGCAGAAAGGATAAACGAATCTCTCTTTCCACTTTCTTTCTGTGTGTGTGTACACACAGCGTGTGTGTGTGTGTGCGCGCGCGCACGCATGTATGTGTGCGTTGTTGTAAAAGAGAAAAAAATTTTCACAAATACTTTCTAAGGAAGCCCCAGAGAGTATGAATAGGTAGGTCTTTAATTAATCCTCAGTTATGAACTGTTTTGCCAAATCTACCTTAGAGATAAATTACCTGGTATATTTTTCCTTCCTTTACATATTTCCTATTTCTATCTTGTGGAGATACTTATGAAAAAATAAAACAAACCCGTGAAGAAAGTGAGAGGAAGAAGGAGGATAATCAAAGGGCCTGGATAATGGTACATAAGCTAAATAATTGCCTTCTGGCATAACTGAGAGTGGTTTTGCTCAGCCTGAATCCTGTGTTCAAATCATCTCCCTAGGATACAAGGCGAATGATAAGAGACCCAAATGAAATAGTAAATGTCCTATATTTTAATTATTTCTTTACCAACCTTGATCAAGTCACAACCAGGTTCTCACCACATACCTTGTTCCCCAGGACTGATTTCCATATGCTTTTTACCTTTTTGGAGCAGTTTGAGTTTGTCTTTGGACATGACAACATCTATCATCCTTCAGTGAATTAGCAAGTGTATCAGCAGATTATCATTAATATCCAAATAAAGATTCCAAAATAAAGATTCCTGGGAGTCTTATTATTACTCTCAAGTACTACAGGTACTTCTATTACTTATTTATAACTCCTTTAAAATTAGGAAGATGTCCAAATCAGATTATATTGCAATATCTCCTCATACACAGATAAAGGAACAATTAAGAAGGTAAATATTATTTCAAATCACAACTAATACATTTATCCTTTAGATAAAACCTGAAGCTACCCTAATGGATTCATAGAGCACTTTGCTAGTGTCGCTTACCCTGCCATGGAATAAAAAAATACTATATTGCTATGGGTTCCTTTAAATTTTTGTCTTCCTAAGAAAGGAGTTATCCAGATATATGGGTTTAAAGATTTAAACATAATAGCATTTGAATTTAAATGATTCCCCTTCATCTTGATTTTATATTCTCATATAATTCAATATAGAGCCAACGTCCAAATTCCTCCAATGATGGTGAGGAAATGAGGGTAGACTAGGATGCCTACTTTCAACTTCTACAAGACCTCAAATTTCCATCAACTTAACTTAGTAGTTCTAAATGCAAATCCAAATTTCCTATCTTTTAGAAATTCCACATTGCCTGATTATGGAAAGCTTGAGTCCTGACAAAATCCCTTATTTAAAAAAATGATTTTCTTCACAAGTCATTGACTCTTATATATATTGTCAAATAGCAGTGATGTTTTGCCATGCCTAGCATAACATAGGCATTTAATACTGAACAATAATGTACTTTGTTTTTCCTTCTGTATACTTTCCAAGAGCATGCTTTGTCTTGATTTTGTGATGAAGCAGAGGAAATTGTTTCTATGTTTTTCTTTTCTATTTCTATTTTGTCATGTATGAATTATCCTGAACCAGATGACAGTAGGACATCTTATAAAATATAAAAATTATGCAGTGAATTCTGATACTGCTATGCCACACTGGAGCTGAACTGCATTCTGGCAACTAAGTTGCTATTTGGAGACTGGAGTTTGATTATTAGAACTCAAGTTGGGCAATCAGTGCCTGAAAATCTCTGAAATCCTCCAAAACTCTCTTTATACCAGCCCTTGCATTACCACTATTGCTGTAGAGGGAGGTTATGCTGAAGGGTGAAGAGAATTAGCTGACTTTTTAACGTCACTTACCACCAAAGTAGGGGGAAATGGTTCCTCTTGGAATCTAAGTTAAAGGCGTGACAGTGGAATAGATGACAGGGATTTTATCACATGGAATAGGTGACAGTGATTTTCTTCAATCTGGGTCACCTTGATTATGCTACTGACTATCCTGTCATCACACGGAGCTTATCAAGAAAACAGTAGTAAAACTGCCAGAAGTATTTTTGTTTCACATAATTAAGGACTTGTATACTCAAAAAGAAATTAAATAATGGAGCAAAATTATGTGGAACTGTGGACACTTAATAATATAATTAAGAGTTAGGGACCCAAACTGTTTGCTTACCTAGGTAATTACAGCTGATGATTTACATTGAGAATCAATCAGTGTATTTCAGGTGTTTAAAAATTATTCCAATCAAAGTGTCATTTGATTAATTTTGAAAACAAAGTTTTTATTTTATTTTAACTACTTGTAATTGGGCTAAAATGTTCAAGGCTACTGAAATTTAAGTGGATAACTTTATAAGGGCTAATATTTATTTGATAATAAAATGCAAACAAAATATAGATCCAGTCGGGGCGCCTGGGTGGCTCAGTGGGTTAAAGCCTCTGCTTTCGGCTCAGGTCATGATCCCAGGGTCCTGGGATCGAGTCCCACATCGGGCTCTCTGCTCCGTGGAGAGCCTGCTTCCTCCTCTCTCTCCCTGCCTGCCTCTCTGCCTACTTGTAATCTCTGTCAAATAAATAAATAAAATCTTTAAAAAAATATATAGATCCAGTCATTGTTTGCCGGCATTTTAGGTATGGCCAATCAACAATGAAGATAAATAATAATAACAATGAAACTTATCATTCTTAGGGAATTTTCTATGTTTAAGGCACCATACGAAGCATATTTTCACATTATAACAACTCATTCACATTACTTAATATAATGCCAAATAGCCTCCCACACCTTGTATCTTCTTTTTAGCCTTGCCTGAAATTCCCTTCTTACGGCCATTTCTTTGAGTTGGGCAACAAAGAAATGGAAATATTCCACAGGTTCTTATTTAATTTTGAC
This sequence comes from Mellivora capensis, assembly GCA_004024625.1. Taxonomy (NCBI): domain Eukaryota; kingdom Metazoa; phylum Chordata; class Mammalia; order Carnivora; family Mustelidae; genus Mellivora; species Mellivora capensis. The sequence continues at coordinate 11,448 of PISX010026076.1, read as the reverse complement.
TGTGACTTTGTGAAAGAGATTCTGTACTTGACATTTGTGGCAAACCGAAAGTCATATCTTTGGCTGCTTCTGATTCTGCTGATAATTAGCTGATGGAGTTATGGCAAATTATGGATTTTGAATACAAAAGCAACTTTAGGATTAAGGTAGTTTGCAGTTTAGAAGTTTTATGTTCTAAATCTTGGGAACACATGACCTTTGATCATTAATAATAGCTCTGGGAAGATGTAATTCTAGACAAGTGACTTTCCCTGAACTTTTAGGGGAAGGGTTCCAGAAGATAGCAGAGACTATGGGTGGTGAATAGTGCCTCAAAGTCAGAAAACACATCCCATTAGTATACAAGAGAAAGCAAAGGACAATTATGTGGGAAAGAGTGCCAGAGGAAAATATCTAACACTTCTACCACCTTCAGGTAAGGACAGGTTGATAGGCACCTGAAACCAGAATGACATGACTTTCAAGTTGTCTTTCCCTAGGGACTGCCTGGTCACTAAGAGTGACCTTTCTACCAACTAAAAAGCAGTAGTTCTACTCTGCCATATCAGTTCTACTTTTCTGCCATCAAGTAACAAATGGCTCTCCAGATACAGAAAGTGTTTCAGGGGCAACCTCATCTGAGGGCAGCTGCAGTTAAGTAGCGATCAAAATATCACAGTTTGGATTTAGAAATCCAAGATATCAACAACAGAGCATAATCACCACTAATCTCAAAGCCAATATTTGCTTGATCTCCTAAGATAGAGAACTATTGTCCATAAATAACTCCCTGTGGATATATTCAATTTAATTTACTCACATACTCTTAAAAGTCATCTCTTTATGGCTAATGCAACCTATTGTGAATCACAAAAATTTTCTTCACAAAAATACAGCTGTCAAAGTGTGGGGGCTTGAAGTCATCATGTGGTGGTTTCCCTAATTCAAATTGGGAGATGTCTTCAGATAGAAATCATTTCTTAACATGACTTCTCAACACAAAGCAGTCTTCATATCAGTTCTTCTTGAAGATTTCTTTAACTAGTTTTACTTGCTTAATCATGCTACCAAGTTGTAGGCAGATCTGTGAGTCAGTTTTTCAATAACGAATCTACTGAAACTTTGGATTTAGATTTCTTTACACAATCGTATTGTAATAGGTTTACAAAATAAGCCCTGAAAATGCCTTAAGGGTACCTAAATATTATTTACTCATAGTATAGTAGATGAAAGAAATAACTTTAGGGTAAATTGTATTCACTCTCTGCAATTAGGAGCTTGAATCAGTCGAAGAACAGTCCAATAGTTCTTTAGAAGGCTATATACTAAACATAAGCACTTTTCAAATGGGAAAACAAAGTTTTCTGTAGTGTTAGGTGTTTTTATGAACTTGGGGTCCAGTTTTACAAGTCTTTCTTTAATTTATGTTTTTCATAATTTTCCATGAGGAAGAAACTGACTGGCACTTGAGACAGAGGGGAAAATAACTTTTCATCTTGAATTAATTGCTTGGGAAAGTGGAAAGTGGTACAATATATTTGCTACTTAGGCTCAAGTAGTACAAAAAAGTTTTGAGTTATTTTATAAACAAAGATATAATCAACATTATTGTCCTACATACAAGAGGAAAACGCTGAACCAAAAAGATTTATCTTACCACTTTCAATCGGTATGTGACTGCCTGAAATTGGTCACTTATGTATCATTTTTAAGAAATCAGAGGAACTTTCAAATTATATAGAAATATAAAACCGAGCTTTAAAAAATCCTACATTGTAGCATGAATCTACATCTATGCAAAATTCTCTGGACTGATAAACATATAATATCGAGCCTAAATCTATTTGTTTAAGGAATAGAAAACCACTAAATAGTCCTATAACTAATTACTGTAAAATAATGCAGTGGGTATCTATTATTTTCTACTTCTCTGGTAATTATTATCTCCTGACTAGCACCAGGTTTCTCTTTGTAGAACCTCCTCTTCTTCTTGATCAGCAACTGTAGGTGGGGTAGGACCCTAACTGGTCACTCTATGAGTGGGAATGAGTATCACACCCCCCTGGCCATAAAGATTGTCTTGGAAATGGGCAGATGACTTAAATTCAGTCTACCAAATGAAAATAGCATTGGCCCTATACATTTTACTCTAAGTTTCAGAATTAAAAACCCCTTTTTTGCATTGGGGTTGTCAGGCTGGAGCTCTGGCAACTATTTAATAACCAACTATGAGAAAATTGTTTGAAAATAAAAGCAAAACACAGGGAAGATACCAAAGGGAATGGATTTCTGTTGATGTCATTTGAGAGCCAATATCCTTTTATGTTTGAAGCCACATTAAATACTTAGAAAAAAAAATCTTTTTTGCTGCAGTCAACTTCTAGTGGGTTTCTATAATGTAAGATTTACAGAGTCTGACTAAGAAAATTACACTCATAATTAGAAAGATAAAAGAAGGGGTGCCTGAGTGGCTCAGTCGTTGAGCGTCTGCCTTGGGCTCGGGTCATGATCCCAGGGTCTTGGGATCGAGCCCCGCATCGGGCTCCCTGCTCGGTGCAGGGCCTGCTTCTTCCTTTCCCACTCTCCCTGCTTGTGTTCCCTCTCTCACTGTGTCTCTCTGTGTCAAATAAATAGACTCTTAAAAAAATAAAAAAGGAAGATAAAAGAATATCATTTTGAAATAATCTTAAAATCTTAAGAAAAAAACATCAGGAAACTCTTCAGATACATGACATCTGTGGTCTTAAGGCATGGTACACATGGCTACCTGACTCATTCTATCCTTACTAACCCATTTGTAGATGACTTACTTTCTCAATCTCAATGTGCACAGTCTTCTCCAGTCCTTATACAACTTGGTAAACCAGTAATTTGCCATGTTCAATGCCTTTCACTATAAACTAGCAAAAATATTTTTATATGCCAAAGTTATAAAGTAAGGGGTTTTAAATTTAATTAATTAAAATTTTATCTATGAATAATGTACCTAGTTGACTCACTAGAGATTAATTACTGATAAAAACTTAGTTCATCACACGCTTCCTTTAATTGGATTATAAAATTCATGGCAAAAATGAGACTAATCCAAGCCCCCCAAAATGGAAGATGCATTAATCAGTGAGATTAAGGACTGGGAGACTAGATTTAAAAATACTGTTTTTCTAGGGGTGCCTGGGTGGCTCAGTTGGTTAAGCATCTGCATTCGGCTCAGGTCATAATCTGGGGTCATGGGACCTAGCCTTGTGTCTGCCCAGCTCCCTGCTCAGCGGGGAGTCTGCTTCTCCCTCTCCTTCTGCCCCTACCCCCATGTTGTGCTATCTCTCTCTCTCAAATAAATAAAATCTTTATAAATATACATTATTATTTTTCCAAAATGAGTCATTCAGTTTTATGTCAATAACATCAATAATATAAATTTAAAAAGCTAAAATAGAGATATTAGAGATGTATTTGAATATACATTTCCAGTCTTTAAATAAAAATAAATTTTCATTTTCATAAATTTTTTGACAAAAACAGGAATTTTCTGTTGTTTCTTATATTTACTTAGTTTCTCCCTGATAAATAATGTGGAATTCAACTAGTTTTCAATTCCTTGACAAATAAACTTTTTAATTTAATACCTTTTAAAATTCTTTATATAATTTAACTATTACCTTTTGAAATTTATTATGCAAAATATTGGGTACTTATTTTGTAATTCATTGTATATATGCACATATATACATACAAATATATGCTCTATAAACATGTACATTTTACATATCAAATATACAACACTTTTTTAAGCTGTAAGAGATTAGGAATTCCTACCTGTAGTAAGCTTCCTTTACTTATTTATCTATTTATTTATTTAGAAATATAATTACTTTCCAAATAGATCTGGAATTTGTATATATATGCTTTTTTTGTTTTAATTTATAGGCACTACAGCATTCAAACAGAGAACAGAAAATTACTCAACATAGAAATAACTATGCCAAGGAGCTGGAAAACATTGTATAGGACAGTGGAATATGAAGTGAAATTTTCCTTGAGGGATGATTATGGTCTTCTTCCAAATTGGGGGGGGGAGACACAGAGAAGACTATTTCTTCAACAATAAACAGTCCAGAAGCAAATAGTTAGGATTTACCCAGCAAATGTAAGAAAATGCAGGTGTTTGATGTAATTGGACCATAAAATAAACAAGAGTGTGGAAAGGTAAGGGAGAGGTTATGATGAATGACTTGCCAAAGACTTTGAACTTCGTTTTAGGGATGGGGCAGAAATCAGGACACAAAATTCAAGGAATATAGGGCATATTTGAGGAAAACAGCAAAAAATTGGTACTGGGAAGAAAGAGATACAGGAGAAACTATGTATATTCTGAGTGTGTGAATTTAGGGAATAGGTCCCTGGGTGGTGAAGTGTCCAGCGTGAAGGACAGTATTTGTTTTGCTTATTTAACATGCACTGTGTGTGGGTGTATTTGTCTGCTGATAGGAATGCACCATTAAGTGAAACTAGAGAGACGAGAAAGAAGACACTGTTGGAACAAGACTCCATGGCAATAAGAGGGCTTATTCATAAGTGGTCAAGAATGCATGGAATATAAGGTTTATAAGGTTTTTTACATGCACTGTGGAATGTTAAAATCTATATAAAATGTAAATAGGAATGCATTGTGTATAAGAGAATATGTGTAAAATAAAACGTTGCAATACGTCTGTTACACAAGTGAGAAGACATGTTTAAACATTAAGGTAACCCATAGTAATATGGTCAACTTACATACCTGGGGCATGTGAATCTCTGCTCAGGTAATATTGATGTTATAAACTGATTATTCTGTGGAGGTATGGACATCAGGATATATACAGCCATGTGAAATACAACTCTTTCTCAGAAAAACTGCCATTTAGTTATCAGTGGGAATTCTGTACAGTTTTGGAAGGACAGAATTTCATGGTTGCAATCTGTCATACTCTATGAAAGAAGATAAGTGACCTTTAAAAGATTTTGACAAATCATCAAGTGTTATTAAAACAATAAATCACCAACTATAGTCTTTGAACATTTCTTTTAACTCTACACTCAGGCCATTCTCTTTCTCATAACTTTCTTGGCTATTTATCTTCATGGTGCACCAAAGACCCATATAAGAATCATGTAAGTATTGCCATGTGATGAGTGTATCCACCAAATACTTCATTGTCAACTGCAATAATCTCAATGGAAATTCAAGTTTGGCCTTTCTATTGACTAAAAGAATACTTTTACTGTAGCAGTACCCTCAGTTGTGATAAAACAACAACAAAAACCCTTTTAAAACAACGAACACCATTATGAAAGAACTTTGCCCATAATTAATTAAAACACATTTAAGTATTTATAAAACACAATTCTAACATAAAGCAGGTATTCTATCACAGAACTGTGCCTTGCTTAGACTATGAATTTCTTTGACAACAAGATTCCTAAAACGATGTGCTTTATAGCCTTAAACCATGATTTTAGCCAAAATAATTGCTGGTTCTAGCTTTTGTAAAATCTAATTTAATGTACAAGATCTTGTTCTCTTTTTCTCTTCATAACTTCATCTGATGAAGCCTGGGGGGAGGGATTGTTTGTTTGTTTTTTGCTTTTGAGCCCCTTTTGCTCTACTGTCAATTTTAAGTTCATTTTCTTGGAGCTTCCTTTGCTGTCAAGAGAACTATATTGTGCACAATTATTCTTCAAAATAGACAGGGTCAACTATTGTTTCACTTGTTATCATGGGTTATGAATGCTGATAGCTGACTTCTCTCATTGTTGCCACTATGCTAGATGCCTAAGGAAATCTCACTGGTACAATGGACTGTGGAGGATTTTTTGCTCAAAACTCACAGTTACACTTGCTTTAGAAGTGAATGTTGTAGTAGGGATGAATTAATCCTTATATACTCGTGACCATAAAATCAATAGCTGGTATCAAAGAGGTATGTGTGGCTCAGATGCAAACATTAAAAAAAAATACACACACACACACACATGTGTTTTGTTTTGTTTTCTTTTCTTTTCTTTTACATGGTCCTGGATGTTTTATCCTCCCCCCCACCCATTTTATTTTATTTTATTTCTTTTCAGTGTTCCAAAACTCATTGTTTATGCACTTTACCCAGTGCTCCATGCAATACATGCCCTCCATAATACTCACCACCAGGCTCACCCAACCCCCCACTGTCCTCCCCTCCAAAACCCTCAGTTTGTTTCTGAGTCCACAGTCTCTCACAGTTTGTCTCCCCCTCCGATTTCCCCCAACTCACTTCTCCTCTTCATCTCCCAATGTCCTCTGTCTTATTCCTAATGCTCCACAACTAAGTGAAACCATAGGATACTTGACTCTCTCTGTTTGACTTATTTCACTCAGCATAATCTCTTCCAGTCCCATCCATGTTGATATAAAAATTGGGTATTCATCCTTTCTGATGGAGGCATAATACTCCATTGTATATATGGACCATATCTTCTTTATCCATTTGTCCATTGAAAGACATCTTGGCTGTTTCCACAGTTTGGGGACTGTGGACATTGTTGCTATGAACATTGGGTTGAAGGTGGTCCTTCTTTTCACTACATCTGTAGCTTTCGGGTAAATACCCAGTAGTGCAAAGACAGGGTCATAAGATAGCTCTATTTTTAATTTCTTAAGGAATCTCCACACTGTTTTCCAAAGTGGTTGCACCAACTTGCATTCCCACCAACAGTGTAAGAGGGTTCCCCTTTCTCCACATCCTCTCCAACACTTGTTTACTGTCTTGTTGATTTTGGCCATTCTCACTGGTGTAAGCTGGTATCTCAATGTATTTTTTTTAAAGATTTTATTCATTTGTCACAGAGAAATATCACAAGTAGACAGAGAGGCAGGCAGAGAGAGAGGGGGAAGCAGGCTCCCTGCTGAGCAGAGAGCCCGATGTGGGGCTCGATCACAGGACCCTGAGATCATGACCTGAGCTAAAGGCAGAGGCTTAACCCACTGAGCCACCCAGGTGCCCCTCTCAATGTGGTTTTGATTTTAATCTCCCTGATGGCTAATGATGATGAACATTTTTCCATGTGTCTGTTAGCCATTTGTATGTCTTCTTTGGAAAAGTGTCTGTTCATGTCCTCTGCCCATTTGTTGGTGTGATTATCTGTCTTGTGTGTGTTGAGTTTAAGGAGTTCTTTATAGATCTTGGATATCAGCCCTTTGTCTGTAGTGTCATTTGTGAATATCTTCTCCCATTCCGTGGGTGACCTCTTTATTTTGTTGACTATTTCCTTTGCTGTGCAGAAGCTTTTGATATTGATGAAGTCCCAAAAGTTCATTTTTGCTTTTGTTTCCTTTGCTTTTGGAGACTATCTTGAAAGAAATTGCTGTGGCCAATGTTGAAGAGGTTACTGCCTATGTTCTCTTCTAGGATTTTGACAGATCTCATATAGCAATTCAGTAATGTGTCAGGATTAAAAATCAATGTACAGAAATCAGTTGCTTTCTTATACACTAACAGTGAAAATATAGAAAGGGAAATGAGAGAATCGATTCCATTTACTATAGCACCAAGGACCACAAGATACCTGGGAATAAACCTAACCAAAGAGGTAAAGGATCGAGGAACTATAGAACACTCATGAAAGAAATTGAAGAAGACACAAAAAGATGGAAGACCATTCCATGTTCATGGACCAGAAGAATAAACATTGTTAAAATGTCTATACTGCCTAGAGCAATCTATACTTTCAATGCCATCCCAATCTTAATTCCACAGGCATTTTTCAAAGAGCTGAAACAAACAATCCTAAAATTTGTATGGAATCAGAGAAGACCCTGAATTGCTAAGGAAATGTTGAAAAAGAAAAACAAAACCGGGGGCATCAAGTTGCCTGATTTCAAGCTTTACTACAAAGCTGTGATAACCAAGACAACATGATACTGGCACAAAAACAGACACATGGACCAGTGGAACAGAGTAGAGAGCCCAGATATGGACCCTCAACTCTATACTCAAATAACCTTCGACAAAGCAGGAAAAAATATACAGTGGAAAAAAGACAGTCTCTTCAACAAATGGTGCTGGGAAAATTGGACAGCTATGTGTAGAAGAATGAAACCCGACCATTCTCTTACACCATACACAAAGATAAACATGTGTGTTTTACATGACAGTATATTTAGTATTAAATAATTGTGTGACATGGTTGCCAAACTATATATAGAGAAAGAGTAGAATAAAGTGAAAAATAACAACTCTGCTTGAAACAATTTGTAACTATCCCTTCTAGTTCCAAACACCCTGATTTATAAGGATTTAAGAGAGATATTGACAAACTTTGGTTTATTTTTTTAAATTATTAGAATGGTTATTTGGAACCATATCATGGGAGATATGTTTCCAAGGAAATAGGATATTTAGCCCGCACTGAAATAGATTCAGGGAGATAAGTCTTTAAATATTTGAAAGGATGTTATTAGAAAAAATGATTGGATTTACTTTGTATATTGCCAAGGCTTACATTCAGAAATGAAAAAGTAGAAGAGTCACAAGGATAATTTTAAACTCCATTTAAGGAAGTATATTCTAACCATCAGAATTTTACCTTGACATAATTTCATATGTATAGTCCTATCTATCTGTCCCCCATCTATAAAATTATGAACTAATAAATGATAGGCACTCTTCTAGATCCTAAAAGTAAATTGATAAATAAAACAAAAGGTTTTTCTTAGAGTGCATATTCTAGAAGAATTCAGAATTCAGGTGTAAGAGTAAGAAATTATAAGTTCTAAGAAAAAACAAATATATCCACAAATGGAAAATCATCATTCCATATATTCAGAGAGACTAGAAAGCCCTCTGGATAATATTTTATAGATGCACTGAATTGTTGGGTTATTAGGCCAGCTTTATCACTACTGACTTCTAAGAATTTTTCTCAATTACAGAGGTGTCAGGAGCTACATTTGCCATAGCTTTCTTCCCTTTATGGTTCTAGCTTAAAGTCTTCCAAGAAGAAGTCATTATTATCCAGAGATAGTGACAACCACACTTGTGGGACCACAAAGATATTTGCTTCTTCAGGTTGAGCCCTTGAGAATAACTTGCTTTGCTGTTGCGGACTGATACTGTTTGCCAAAGCTTTTCAGAGTTGAAGTTTGCACTAACAAGCTAATATTCTCAGTGATAAGAGCCTTCTTAACCTCACTCCCTCGTCCTTTCAAAAACTGCATGAGCATCTATTCCTGTGTATTAAAATCTTTGGCATTTTTAATAGAAACTCTTCTCTACTCCTAAATGAATACTGACTGGTACATCTGTAGCTACCAGAAATGACTTCAGGGGGAAAAAAATCTTCAAAAAATGGTAATCTAGAATTTGCTCTCTATTCTGATTAAACCTGGAGTCAGTGAGGCCTCTTTGACATTGGGACAGCCATACTTCGATTCCCAGGAATAAGTCAATTCATGACCTAGATCTCCACAAAAGACAGAGGCAAGGACTACTTCTACAAGGAGCTTGAAATGTTGCCAATTTGTTGCCATAACTACACAGTATAACACTTCTCCCAGTCTTCCTCAAGGGAACCTGGACCCATTTGCCAGAGTGAATTTTTTTTTTTTTTGAAGGGGGGAGAGGGAAAAATAAAGAACTTTTCATGGATTACTTGGCACTTCCTCTGAATTGAAGTTAATTCCTTGGGACCAGAAACACTCCTCTGGCTCACCAGTAAAAGCAAGGGCTATTGGAAATGAGATGATAAATGGAGATTTTGTCTTGGTCCATTTCACAATGTACCTGGTGGGTCACATAACTTACTCTGTGGTTTTTCTCCAGTTCTTAGATATACAATATGAACAGATAAATTCCACACTGCCAGAATTCCCACATTAGTCCCACAATAAATGAAGTGTGGACTATCTGGATGGCAAAGGCTAAACACAAGTCCCTAGGACTCTCTCTTCCTACCAAAAGAATAAACCAAAAATAATAGATCACATCCTAAAACACCTGCAGAGATCAACATCACAATCAAAGACCCGAAAGAGGCAATGGTGGATATTACATTCACATTACCAAACTCTTATTTGGCCTGTGCTAAACAATTACTGATCTTAGAGAATTAAAGTGGTTTCCAGAAACTCTTACAATTACAGCTATATTCCAGATGTGGAATTAATTTGCTTCTCTAAGAAATTAGTAGTACTTGGTATGTTTCTATTAATATTTGATTTATTGGAATGATGTTTTTTGTTTTTTGTTTTTTGTTTTATCTTAGAGCAGAACTATAATAGCTCCCTACCTCTATCATCACCCAGTCTTTACAGGCCTTGGTTATCTTACCATTACTCAAGATCTCATTCTGATCCTGTATTGTATGACCTCATCTGTGTGGATGACTTCATGCTCATTGGACTTGGTGAGCAAGAAAAATAAAACACCTTAGAAGCCTTGCTAATATTCACATGTGCCAGAAAGTGGACAATATAATCTCCCAAGGTTTAAGGGACTATCTCCTCAGTGAAGTTCATAATAGTCCAGTGATCTGTACACTGAGATACACATATGACAGCGAAAGACAATTATGTTGCAAATTGTATCTTCTGACATTAAAAAGGGGAAGCAATTCTTGATGGGTCGTTTCAGATTCTGAAAGTAGCTTGTACCACACACAGTTGAGTATATTGCTTTAGTTCATTTAATGAGCAACCTATAAGGAGAAAGAAATGTCATTAATGAAAGTCCATATTGCCACAAAAGGCTCTTTATTCCTTGGTCATATAATCCTGCACATCCAATGGTGCTTAAAATGTTTATGGCTGATAGAGATGATGTATGAGACTTCTACATTCCCCATAGGAAAATTGTGTATTCCCTTAAGGATTTGGAAAATAGCCATGCTCTCTTCAACATGTAACTTTTTTTTTTATAATAGCCTGTAAAAGACAATGAATCCTTCCTTCATTAACAAACATTAAGATGCTTGATGTTCTTCACATTGTCTGAATACCAGCCATAAAGTTGGGGATGCAAAACAGTACATAACTACCATGTGCAAGTAATCAACATAGCTTTAGAATGGATTCTGGAGTCACAAGTAATTTGCATGAGATATGGCTCAAATTTCACTTCTACCTCTCCTTCTCCCACACCCCTGCCTATATCCACATGGACAATTGTGTACATCTAATGGACTTGGGAGGACAATACTTGGAGTTGTTTTCAGATAATTCCACATGACATTTTGACACCATTCAAGAGATGATGGCTCACCCATCAAAAGAAATGAAATCTTGCCATTCGCAACGACGTGGATGGAACTAGAGGGTATCATGCTTAGTGAAATAAGTCAATCAGAGAAAGACAACTATCATATGATATCCCTGATATGAGGAAGTGGAGATGCAACATGGGGACTAGGGGGGCAGAAAAAGAAGAAAAGAAACAAGATGGGATTGGGAGGGAGACAAAC
>PISX010026075.1:0-25105 GCA_004024625.1 Mellivora capensis | reverse complement strand
CACCTGGCTCCCCCAACCTCCCACCCCCCGCCCCTTCAAAACCCTCAGGTTGTTTTTCAGAGTCCATAGTCTCTCATGGTTCATCTCCCCCCCAATTTCCCTCAACTCCCTTCTCCTCTCCATCTCCCCATGTCCTCCATGTTATTTGTTATGCTCCGCAAATAAGTGAAACCATATGATAATTGACTCTCTCTGCTTGCCTTATTTCACTCAGCATAATCTCTTCCAGTCCCGTCCATGTTGCTACAAAAGTTGGGTATTCATCCTTTCTGATGGAGGCATAATACTCCATAGTGTATATGGACCACATCTTCCTTATCCATTCGTCCATTGAAGGGCATCTTGGTTCTTTCCACGGTTCATGTCCTGCATTTTAAGGCACTCTGTGAGGCTTTGGAAATTTTGGAGCAGGAAGGTTATGTGGAGGCACGTCTACTCGGTAATTCCTGTTGCAAAATGTAGTCCTCTCTGCCTCTGCATCAGTAAGTCCACAGAACTGGGCAGAGGGTCATGTTGGCCTGCAGTCCAGTTAAAACACAGGTCTCAGCTGGTTTCCTAAGTAGCTCTGAAGCTACTCAGAGGGCCACCTGAGTACATCACATATTTAGGAAAAAAGGCAGGGTTTTTGTTTCCCCCACCTCGACCAGTGATTGAATATATTTGCTCCCGAAGCAAAGAGAAATTCCTATATATGAGCACTCAGCCAACAACACTCCTGATATCTAAGTCAGTACCATCCAGGATCTCCTTAGCTGGGGATTAGGAAGAGCCTCATGAAAGATCTCCCAGACAGATGGACTTGTGAGTTATGCCAGAGCATCTGAATCTGACCAAGTAGGCACTAGGGGGCCACCAATTATTTTTGAGCTGAGGAACCACATTATCAAAACTGAACCTTAAGAAGATGAATCTGGGGTGCCTGGGTGGCTCAGTCAATTTAAGTGTCCAACTCTCAGTTTTGGCTCAGGTCGCAATCTCAGGGTCTTGAGATCGAGGCTTGTGTGATGCTTCACACTCCGCATGGAATCTGCTTCAAGTTTCTCTCTCCCTCTCCCTCTGCCTCCACCTCTCTTTCTAAAATAAATAAATGAATATTCTAAAAAAATAAAAAAGAAGATGATGAATCAGGGGGTACCAAGTAGGAGGGAGGAGGGCCTGGAAGGAGGGGACAAAGATGGATAGTCACCAGTGAGTAAGGCTTGCAGCAGCCTTACAATGGTCATAAGATAAATAACCAGGCTTTACAGAGCTTGACACGGTGTTCTAATCCTCATACTAACCCAGGAAGGGAGCTGCTGTCATCCCAAGTTAACAGACAAAGAAACCAAAGCAGAGGGGAATTAAATGCATTGCCCACGAGTTCACAGCTTGTCAGAGGCAAAACTGAGATTTAAAGCCCAATCAGTCTGCATCCAGAATCCTTATTCTTTCTAATATTCTTGTGCACAAGTGGTTACCCAGCTCCTGCTCACTGCGATGGGGCTGGCATCGCTGCTGTGGCTGTGATCAGTGATGGATCACACATCACACAGGCAGAATGGGCCCCGGGCAAGAGGACTCCTGGTCTCCCCTTCTCTCCTACAACATACTAGAGAGTTAATGAGCATGAACCCATCACACACGGCTGCTCTTTGTTTAGGTGCGATTTGATGTTCATTACTGCATCAAATCAAGTCCCCGTAGGACAGTTTCTGGGGCTGTAGACTTTCCATCAATTAGGTAGGGTGGAGTGTAGCCCCTGAAAGAGGCCCATACTCTTCAGGCTTAGACTGCGTATTCTTTATGTAGACTCAGAGCCCCTGATATTTCTTCCAGAATCATGAAGGAAGCCTGCATCTATTGAAAGGAAAGTGGTGTAGATGGAGCTTTCGGCTAGATCATAGCCCTTGATCACACACAGACATATGCGTTGAACTTCACGGTATCACTGACTGATAAGATAGAAAAGTGAAATATATTGATTCTCTTAGAAAATAACTTTTTTATTGAATAGCTACTATGTCATTTGTCATAGAGTCATTTGTGATAATAGATTCTGAGTAAATAGATAAAGACACTTATGTGGTTATATAATGTAATGTTATCACAGGAAAGACATATCAATGCCTTTGCCATGTCTGTGAGTTGGAAGAAGCAGCCCTGTCCACACACAAGGGAAAAGAACAATAATATGCAATAATATGAGTACATGAATACCAGGAGAGGAGGGCAGGGAACCATCCTAAAGTTCCTAAAGGGAACCATCCTAAAGTCTGAAAGCCAGTAGCTTAAGACTCAGGAAAAGCCCATGTTTCAGATAAGGTCCAATGGCAGGAAAAAATCCAAGTCCCAGCAAAATGTAGTAAGCTGGAGTTCCCTCTCACTCATGGGAGGCTCAATCTTTTTTGTTCTATGCAGGTTTCAGCTGATTGGATGAGGCCCACCCATGTTAGGGAGGGCACTCTGTTTACTCAATCTACCAATTCAATGTTAATCTCATCCTCAAACATCCTCACAGACACACCCAGAATAATGATTGACCAAATGTCTGGGCACCCTATAGCCCCTTAGGGTGACACATAAAGCCAACCATACAGTAAGGCCTCCTGTCTTAGGGATCATACTCTGAAACTGTGAGGAATGGTTCTGGACAAGGATGAAGCAAGCTAGGTGTCCAGGGCATACAACTTCACTCCCAGGGTTGTCCGAGTACAGGGGTAGCACCTGAGGGTGAGAGCTTCCTCAAATTGCACACCTGGATTCCTCACTCACCTCACTGAAGCCTGGTCCCTGGTGAGGATCAGTGAAAAGTTCTCACAGCTGGGTGCAGTGGGTCCCTCGATGGAGCTGAGGGAAGGGGTGCATGGTATGGGGGACATGTAGGAGACTTGGGGAGCTGAGACCAGACTTCGAGTGCTGGGACTGTGCACCTATGAACCCCACAGATGGGAAGGCCAAACAAAATGCTGAAATTGTGAATTCAAGCAACCCTCACCCTCCTGCTACCTCGACTTTCAAGAGAGACACCTCAAAGCATCAAAGTTAAACTAGGCAGAATTAAAAGTCATCAGAGAAAAGACAGGGTACCCATAAAACAATGGCAATTAGACTTAGAACAGACTTGCCATTCTAACCACAGGTGGCGGGAAGGAGGAAATGTCATCTCCAAGGTGCTGAGGAAAAATTACTGACAATCTAATATAAATAATAATAAATAACAGCAATCAACTTCTGAGCACTTCATATGGCAAGCCAGAGATCTGTACTCAATAGGACAATCATTTCTTGAGAGTAAAATAAAGACTTTCAGACATACAAGGAATTTATTAACCAACGGCTCTCATGGGAAAACAAAATCTGCAAGAAGAAGGGTAGGGATGGAGAAAACTAGATTGCCAAATCTCTTTAACAGTTAATTGTAAGAAATTAATAATAATTTCTATGTTGTGTTTTTAAAATGATAGTATTGAAAATGATAAGGAAAATACAAGGATATGTAATAAGTGTCTGAGATAATTTGTGTCTCACGAGAATGGTTGACATAAAGAATATATTTAGAAATTGGAAAAATGATGAGTTGAGCATGACTATTGGAAATAAAGATTAACAACACAAAAAACAGAAATATTCATCATCACATAGTAAATACATAAAACACCAATTGTACTCCTGATCCGGGAGATGGGGGGAAGTCCCCTTTAGGCACTGGTGATACCGAGAAGAAAAAGAGAAAAGTCTGCTTCCATGTGGATTTATTTATTTAAATAGAAATGTGTGCCCACAATAACCTTGGTTATTTGTGCCAATGCTGAGACCCACTTCAGATTTCCTTTCCAGGAATAGGTGGTGCATGTAAACCATAGATAGGGTCTTACTGGTAATCCAGAAAGTCTTCTTGATGAAAAATTAGATTCCATTCATAGTTCTTAGCAATTAACCTGACATATGACATAAGTCTTCTTCATATGGGTCTAACATGAAGGGTAGCAAATAGCTGAGATTTCACACACACGTACAACTGAACACTGAATGGGAAGCCGTGGGTGGGGCCAGCAGGTATGGGACAGGGGGTTCTGGGGAGATCAAAGCCCAGAGCCAGCTTGCAAGAGGAGATGTGGATTCAAACTCCATCCTCTTGTCTGTCTGTGCTGAACAACTTTGGGCAAGTCAGTGACCTTCTCTGAGCCTCCGCTTGCTCTTCTATAAAAATCACCAATCCATGAGGTTGCTAGAAAAATCACATAGAATGGACAGGATCACCCCCTTGTAGGTGCTCTCTGTTAATCACCGATAGGTGTCCAAACACTCATCGGAGGCCCCTCAACTATGTTTCTATTTTGCTCAATGTGGTTTAAGCTTTTGGAGGACACGTGCTGGATCTTACTTATCTTTGTATTCCCTAGTATTGTGCTAGGAACACTCTTAACAAATGTTCCTTAATTGAAGTAAATGAAATGAAAGTGGATTGAATTGACAATCTAAACACAGTACAATTAGAATGCAATGGAAGACACCATCTCATTAAGGGCTGTTTTCTTGGCTTTTGTAGAAATATTATAGATGTTCAGGGAGGAGAGAGGTTAACGTGGACCAAATAAGCATTTACTGCAGACACCCATTTATTGAACACCTGTTTTGTGCCAGACACCAGACGAGCCCTTCTCCCAAACATCGTCCCATTATCCTTAAAAACACACTGAGAAAAAGTATTATTAGCTTCATTTTACAAATGAGAACCCAGGAGTTTAGAAAACCAAAGTAAGCTGCCTGAGAGGACCAGGATGAAACAGCAGGATTGGGGCAGGGTGGGAAGCCAGCTCTCTCTGTCCCTCTCGCCCCATCTCCTGTCCCCTCTTTCTCATTCAGCCCCAGGCAGGGGGAGGGAACACCTCTGCTTGCCTCCATTATATTCCTCTTGTTTTCTGCCACATTGGCTGAGCTGCATTCCCCATGCCCATTTTCAATTACAGCCTGTAAGCGTGCGCTTTGAAAAACATAATTTATTTTCTCAGTCAGACCAAATAGAAAACACAATTGTGTGTTTAAATACTAATTAACCTTTCACAGTTGTATGATTCCCCCTCTGTTCTCTCTCTCTCTCTCTCTCTCTCTCTCTCTCTCTCCCTCTCTCTCTCTCCCTCCCTTAAAAAAACATTCAACATGTTCTTGTCACAATTTCTTTCCTGACCCCACCACTTCCTGGTCTGAAGCATATGGCTATACAGACCTCTGTACTTGAATTAAACCCTTTTTGGAAGAGGAAAGGACCATGGATGTGGTCATTAATGTGCTTTTCTCTCTGCATCGAGAATTCTAAGCTCCCTTTGCCAAAGAATTCACATGGTCTATTCCAAGGATGACTGTTGGGGTTCCCAAAGATATCATTCCTGTCAATTGTATTATCTACTCTCTGAGATCTCTAGTAGTTAAAAGGTCATGGGCTTTGAGGACAGACTACTCATTTATTATTTTTTTAAATTTTATTTTAGAGAGAGAGAGTATGAGTGGGGGACGGGGAGGAGAGGCTGAAGGAAAGAGAGAGAGAGAGAATCTCAAGCAGACTCCATGCTTAGTGCTGAGCCTGATGCAAGGCTCCATCTCATGACTCTGAGATCATGACCTGAGCTGAAATCAAGTTAGACGTTTAGCTGATTGAGCCACCCAGGCATCCCCAGACGACTTGCTTAAATAAACTTCATGTACCCATGTAAACCTGTGGATCATTCCATTACCAGCTGCGTATCAATCAACATCATATTTTTCTCATATTGCCTTCCATCACCACTCAGCTTCTCCTCCCTCTTCTGCTTTCCCCCTTGTGCTGCCATCTCCTCCAGTTGGGGGCCCCATTCTATATCTAGAACCTTGCATTAGCCACTTAGTTTTGGAGTCATGATACCACCTTCACCTCTAAAACCTTTTGTAGAACACAGCCATGTGCATCTCTCCCCAGTCTGAGTGCCCAACTCAGAAAACCCTCCACGATCCTCAGTACTCCTCTTTGACAAACCCTAATGACAGGTTTAATTTTGGACACATTGAATTTATAATGCTTGGGGAGCTATCAAACAGACATACAATTGGATATGTTGGTTCAAAACTCTGAAAAGAAAGTGAAGAAGTCTGGATGATAATCATGTCTTGGAAGGCAGAGAAAAGTGAGGGATTTCTAGAAGAAAGGAAGGTAAATGGAATCAGTTGCACCACAGAAGTCCAAGACAGTAATAAAGGGATGCATGTTTTAGAGTTTGCAACAAAGAAGCCAATGTTTTCCTCTGTCAGATACATTTATATATTTGGAAGAGAAGCCACCAAATTAATTGCAGTGACTTAAAGATAGAATCTGATAAGAGACAGTTGAGGTAGACAGCATCCATCCCTATTTCATACAGCCTATCACAGGCCTTGGCACACGGCAGGCTCTCAGTAGGTAGCTGCTAAATAAATGGAAATGGAGGGAAAAGCCAGAGTAGAGGGCAGGAACTTTGGTGAATTACCATGAGAAAATGTTGTATGGATTCTACTCTCGAAACATGTCCATGATCTAGTTAGGAATTTAAGTTAGGTGTACAGGTAACAATTACAACCTGACTTTTGAAAGGTGTACAATAGGGGTGCCTGGGTGGCTCAGTGGGTTAAGCCTCTGCCTTCAGCTCAGGTCATGATCTCAGGGTCTTGGGATCGAGCCCTGCATCTGGCTCTCTGCTCAGCAGGGAGCCTGCTTCCCCCTCCCCCCACCCCTGCCTCTCTGCCTACTTGTGATCTCTGTCTGTCAAATAAATAAAATATTTTTAAAAAGGGAATATAATAAATTGTGTGCATTTGTATTAGGGCATAAGAAAATGAGGCTGTCTATGTGTGTCATTTACAAACAGGAGCATGAAGTCTTGGTATTGTTAACAAAATCCAAGGTGAGAGCTATAAGTCAAAAACTCCATTTGACTAGTGCATGGGTAGACGACCTGTCTCTTGTTAATTACATTTAACCAATCCCCTAGAGGCTAGTAGTTATTCATTCATTTTTTCATTCAACAGATATAGACTGAGCTCCAATAATGTATGAATCGGGATCTTCACCTATCATCTGACGGTGGCCAGATTCTTCGAGCATCTGTGCATCCATTGGGCGTGACAATGGCTCTCTGAAAGAACAAAACAAAACCGGACTACACCAAGTTCTATCCCCATCACTAGTCTCAGTGTCGCTGACAACGTGGATTTGGAGTGAGCGGAGGTGTCAGGCAATTTTAATGACTCCGGACTTGGAACAATGGTAGACCAAATGACTCCATTTTTGCCATTGAAACTGATTTTCTGAGTTGACCAGATTAACGTGTGGGCAGATTTGGGTACTCATCTCCCTTGAATATTACTAGAGGAACCAAAGACATTCCTTTGGGAATTTCTCTTCAATGGAAGTACAAGGTCAGAGCCAAGGGCTGACAATGATGAGAAATGAGGGCAGGGATTGCTGCTGCTTCTCCAGCACCTGGTACGTAGTGGGCCTGAAGTGACTAGTTTCTGAGTGGATGAGGAGATGAACAGAGGAACGGGCTTCATGGAACAGGATATAGGATGGAGCAGCTGTCCCGTTTCGCTCATCTTGCTGGTTCCAGCTGCTTTTCTCCTCCCTTGTTTGGCCTCTTCACCTGGCCCAGACTGAAATGGTCCTGGTTCTTTCCCTCTGACCATTCATTCTCCCGGCCTCTCAAGGGAAGGATGTACATACGTAAGCATGCATGTGCACGTGTGTGTCGTAGGACCCAAACGTCATGTTTGTAACTTCAAGTATCAGCCAAGAAATATCTATTGAACTTTCTGCACCCTCATATTCAAAATTTAAAACTAAAAAACAAAAAGAACTAAACTAACAACAGCCATGGGGGGTCGTTTCAACATCCCCATCTTACATGAGGAAGGTGAATACCAAAGTGAGTCAACGACGTGCCAGGGAGTCCTTACGAAGAAGCAACAGGACCAAGGTTTAAACCTCGGTCAATTTGACTCCACACCAGGTAATACCCAGTGGATCTAACCCTTGGTTTTCCTTTCAGAAAAAGAAGAGAGTCATCTTAGGAGTTTTCTGTAATCCTGGTATTTTCTGATGTTTTGGATTCTTGTTCTTTCTCCTTAGTGCCTACCTAGCATTGGGTCTTATAGGGCACGTGCATTTATCAAGGTGGTTTAGACAAGGTCCAGTAGGTGGAGCTAGAGAGCAGACACGGGCTGCCCTTGGTGGAGGAGTAGGGGGTTCCCAGGAACAGAACACCAGGGTATGGACTGCTGGCTGTCCTCACCAGAATAATCCAGGTAGTTGACTTTTTTCTTCAGAATCCAAATCACTAGTATGATCTGGGCTTGGGATGGAGGGAAATGAATTCCTGAGAAGTACCTCTCCAAGTCCCAAAAGATTAAGGCTAGAAGGAATGGTCCACTTAAACTGAGTTCTGTGGAAAAAGGGTAAGTAATTAAGAGAAACAGAAATCTGTCCACGGTGTCACAGGTAATCAGCAAAATCTTCCTTAAAGGCTCAGCCCTAGGTTTGAGTCTCAGTTTTCTTTTCTTTTTTTTCTTTCTTTTTCTTTCTTTTCTTTCTTTCTTTTCTTTTCTTTTTTTTTTTTTGGTGAATCAAGATCTGAATTAAGGTCAAGATATTGAGATTTGTTGATGCTTTTTTAAAGATTTTATTTATTTTTGAGAGGCAGACAGAGAAAACACAAATGGGGGTGGGCAGAGGGAGAAGCAGGGAGTCCGATGTGGGGCCTGATCCTAGGCCCCCAAGATCATAACTTGAGCCAAAAGCAGATGCTTAACTGACTGAGCCACCCAGGTGCCCCTGAGATTTGTTGATGTTTAATAACTTCCCTATTTTTAAAAAATAGGCTTTATTTTTTAGAACATTTCTAGATTCACAGAAAAATTGAGAAGATATTATGGAGCACATCCAGGTACTCGATACCTGACTTCTCCTATCACAGTGATCCCCACTTACCCATGACTGGTATAATGCAAGACCCCAAGTGGATGCCTGAAACTGATGAAGGAGACTTGGGAGAAAGGCAGGCAGGGACAAGGGGTCCTGTCCTAGAAGAAACCACTCTTACAAGGCTTTTACAACACCCTGGAAGGAGTCCTCCACCCATTCCCAAGTGATAGATAGATGACAAAAACCGGACTGGAGACAGGTGCAAGGAGGGTTAATCAGATGAAAAGAGCCCACCAACAAGTCCATAAAAACCCCTAGATGGAGAAACTGCTGTGGCAATCCTTTCGGGTCTCCTCCCTCTTTGGGAGCTTTGTACTATTGCTCAATAAACTTTACTATCACTCAGTAAACTTTGCTTTGCTGTCCACCATTCTTTGTCTGGTCTAACTCTTCATTCTTTACCATAGGGTGACCAAGAACCATGGGCACCGAAGGAAAGGAAAATCCTGTAACAAAAACCCAGATAAGACCAAACCCTACACAGACTATGATTTTTCCTGTCCATACACGCACACTATGGCGAAGTTTATAGATTAGGCACAGTAAGTGATTAAGAATGACTAACAATAAAATAAAAAAATTAAAGCAATATGCTCTAATCAAAGTTAGGTATATGTGGTTTCTCTCCAAATACCTGTTGAACCCTACTGACCTTTCTTATGATTTGAGATAACGAAAAGCCCATGTGACCAGATGGAGTGAGGGGTTTGCGTAGGCATGTGACATAATGGGAGGCTACCGCTGATCTTCTGACAAGGTAACTTGGAGGACTATCAGCTTTTCGACCTGGGTTGATTGCGGGTAACTGAAATGGCTAAAGGCAAAAGCTGAGATAAGGGAGCTTCTGCCCAAACACCTCAAACCAGTGTGGCTCATGGCTTACAATCAATGAATTGATCTCGATAACTAATTGTCAACTAAGTCACAGTTTACTCAGATTCTCTTAGATTTGACCTTATGTCCTTTCTTCTGTTCCGAGGATTCTCTCTTAGACACCCCGTTATAGTCAGTCATCACGTTTCCCTATGCTGTTCCTCAGACTTCACTTATTTTTCACGTCCTTGGCAGTTTTGAGGGTGATTTGTAGGACACCCCTGTCTTGGAATTTGTCTGATGTTTTGCTCATACATACATGGGGGCTATGTGCTCTTGGGAAGGAGAGAAGTGCCATTTTCATCATATACCAAGAATACATACAATCAACCTGTTTTAGGACTGTTGATTTTTAACCTTGACCACCTGACTGAAGCTATCTGCCAATAGAATTTCTCCCTCCTTTGGGAGGGGTTCACATTTTTTGTTTTGGTCTGTTTTGTTTTGAATTCGGGCCTTCAACAGATGAGATAAGGCCCACCCACATTGTGAAGGGTAATCTGCTTTACTCAAAATGTACTAATTTATTTTTTAATCTCATCTAAAAACTACCTTTAAAGAAGTATCTAGAATACTGTTGGACCAGATATTTGTGTATCATGACCTAGCCAAGTTGATACCTAAAGTTAACCATTGCTGATGGGAAGAGGGGAGGTGATGCTAAGTAGACACAGGGTTAGAGGACCTGACTCAGTGTTACCCTAGTGAGTGTGGAGGATCTCTGTGGGAGAGAGTGGACAACTGATCTGCATGACTCTGGAAGCAGTGTAGGGGTGAGCTAGCTGGAGTCAAATGGGGCAGAGGGATGGGGGCAGTAAGTGGGAGTTGAGGCACACTGTCTCTCTGTAACTTTGACAAGATCATTTTACCTCTCTGGGCCAGCATGTCCAAATCATGAAGGCCAACAGGTGGGAGGAGATGACACCTTGGTAGATGAGAGAGCTAACCTCTTATATATATTTTTTAAGATTTATTTATTTAGTGATGATGAACATTTTTTTTTCATGAAAAAATGTTCATCATCACTAGCCATAAGGGAGATTCAAATTAAAACCACATTGAGATACTACCTTACACCAGTTAGAATGGCCAAAATTAGCAAGACAGGAAACTACGTGTGTTGGAGAGGATGTGGAGAAAGGGGAACCCTTTACACTGTTGGTGGGAATGCAATTTGGTGCAGCTAATTTGGAGAACAGTGTGGAGATTCCTTAAGAAATTAAAAATAGAGCTTCCCTATGACCCTGCAATTGTACTACTGGGTATTTACCCCAAAGATACAGATGTAGTGAAAAGAAGGGCCATCCGTACCCCAATGTTTATAGAAGCAATGGCCATGGTCACCCAACTGTGGAAAGAACCAAGATGCCCTTCAACGGACGAATGGATAAGAAAGATGTGGTCCATATACACTATGGAGTATTATGCCTCCATCAGAAAGGATGAATACCCAACTTTTGTAGCAACATGGACGGGACTGGAAGAGATTATGCTGAGTGAAATAAGTCAAGCAGAGAGAGTCAATTATCATATGGTTTCACTTATTTGTGGAGCATAACAAATAACACGGGGGACATGGGGAGATGGAGAGGAGAAGGGAGTTGAGGGAAATTGGAAGGGGAGGTGAACCATGAGAGACTATGGACTCTGAAAAACAACCTGAGGGTTTTGAAGGGCCAGGGGGTGGGAGATTGGGGAAACCAGGTGGTGGGTATTATGGAGGGCTCGCATTGCATGGAGCACTGGGTGTGGTGCAAAAACAATGAATTCTGTTACGCTGAAAAGAAATAAAAAAAAATATTTATTTATTTATTTGAGAGACAAAGAGCAAGAACATGCAGATGGGGGAGGGGCAGAGAGAATCTTCAAGCAGACTCCTCACAGAGCATGGAACCTGACATGGGGCTTGATCCCATGACACATCTGATCATGACCTGAACCCAAACCAAGAGTTAGCTTAACCAATTGAGCCACCCAGGCACCCCAAGATTTAACTTAATTTTTAACAGCAAACTATATGTCATGCACTATGGTAGGAAATTTATACTCATCCGTTCATTTATTCATTTATTAAAAGCATAAATGATAGGCTGGTCACTGGAAAAGGTGATTTATATTCAGTCATTCATTTAACAGAGTATTTATCACAGCTATGTACAAATCTCTGCTAACTTATGTAGATCTCACAAAATCAAGTGTTGTCATACCCATTTTATAGATGGAGAAACTGAGGCTCGGGGGCCTTTTGCAACTTGCTCGAAACTCACCACGTAAATGGAGGGGTCATATCTAAGCCAGATTAGCCTGGCTTCATGGCTTGCACTCCCCCATAACTTGCAATCACTCCCCACATATTTTATGAGTGTAGATACTTCTCTTTCAGGGGCTGGAATAGCTCACAGGAGACCTCAGGACAGGAGCCAGCATCCGGGGACACCTGTCACTAGGTCCTAGTGCTGTTGTTTCTGGTGGTAAATTTCTCTGTGGGCTCTGGCTCCAGCTCCTAATGGAGTTCTCAGTGACTATTCATTTGGTAGGCTGCCGATTCACTTCCTAGGCTGATCACACAGAAGTCAACTGGGTCAGGATGGAACTCAGTGGGCAGAAGCCTGTAAGGGCAGGGCAGGGCAGGATGGAGGGGAGAACACTGCAACCAGAATTAAAAGCAGAAAATGTAGATCAGGTTAGTTACCGAGCACAGACTGGGTGTCCAGCAACATGCTGGATAGAGAGTAAGTGAGAAGTGGACCCTGCCCTCACTGAGTCCTATAGGTCTGGCAGAGCTGGACGAGCTTTCAGAGAAGCAGTGTGGCTCTTCGAGGCTCTCCCAGGGCTCTTCTCCTCATGTGCATCAGCTCTCTGATCCTCACTGCTAACAGTTGGTAATGGGCGTGACAAAACCCACCCACTATGCTAATAAAATATAATGCTCAAACCGAGCCATAAAATTGCCTATTCGTCTGCATTTTTTATCTCCCTGTATAATAAAAGGAGTCACATTCCCCTAAGAAGAATTTCTGAAGTCAGTGTGAAAAAAAAAAAAAAAATCCCTCCCTTGTTAGACCGTTGATTTCCCAGATAACATCCCAGGGGGCATATCCTGAGGGAGGAAAGTAGAAGACTGGAAGGATCTTGGTTTCTGTTCCTTTGTGGCCCAGTGCGGCTTAATGGTTTAAATCTGGGGTGCCCTCCATTACCCCATTTCCCTGGTCATTGCATTCCCTCCCAGGACTCCGTCCCGGGACTCCTCTGGGGAAAGGTATGGGAGCAGTGAGATAAAATGGATTCTTTCTCTGTTTCCCATTCTTCTACCTGCTACAAGTTTAGTGTCTCTCTTTTCGTGGCCTCTGGCCAGTCATATTAGTACAGTAGGTATGTGTGTGAAAAGCCTGGACAGCATTTTTGTTCCTCATCAAAAACCGTGGCAGTCATTGTGGACGCATATGGACAGGCCAGGCTGCTTGCCCCTTCTCACCCCCCTCAGGGTCTGGGACACTGCAAGAGTCTCACTCTGGATCTCCAGCTACAGAAGAGAAAGTGTAAGAAAGGGATTAAAGCAGGAACATGGTCAGGGGATGGAATTCCCAAGAGACAGTCGTTTTCTGACTTTTACATGAAAAAACATCAGTAAAATAATGTTTATGGCTAAGGAGAGGATAGGTTCTTAATAAATTTTTGAGCAATTCATGAAGGCATTTAAGACAATCTTCAAACAACTCAAAAGCTCCGCAAATGAAATAAAGTTAACGGGGAGGGTGGGGAAACTGTTTTCTGGAGGTTTGTTCCCAAACAAGAATATGGGATAACTCTGAATGCAGAGAAAGAAAGATGAAACAGATGGGGGCGGTGGGTAACGCGGTTTTGTCCAGACGGAGAGGTTCGTGCATGCTGTGGAGAAGGGCTCCTGTTTTCTTGTTGGAGGGGCAGGAGTTTCATGGGAATAGAGGGTGGGAGAGAACCGTCTGAGCAGGGTTTCCCCTCAACTCCACTTGGGCGCCGTAAGCACTGGGAGTAGTCTTATCTGATTCATCATAACTGTGAAGTCATCGTGGGGCCACCTGATCTGGAAACGCAGATACTGGGTGAATGGCAGAGGCCTTTTAGGTGAAGTCACTGTCCTTGTCATAAATGTGTGTGAAGTCTCTGGAGGTCCAGCCTGGTCCTAAGTGTCCTTGGCTGTAACACAAAGGTCGGGAGCTCCATGGCGTCAGGACGTGAATTCAACACATCTCCTAAACGTGTTATCCATGCTCGGCTCGTGGTTGGGTCAGGCACCTGCCCAGTTTCAGCCTGAAGCCTCCTAAGCTTTAATGAGGGAGGCGGCACAAGGCCCCTTGCATCTCAAACCCAGTGTCAGGCCTGTCATAGCAGGGGGAGGCATAGTCCTGGAAGGACCCAGAAAAAAGCATCTATTTAATTTTAGAAGTTGGGATCGCTTCTCGGCCTTTTGGCTAAGATCAAGTGTAATTTTAGAAGCTGGTGCATTATAGCATGAGAGACTCAGGTTAGCTCTCAGAGGAACCTCTGTGGTAGATGAAGCCTGAAAAGGTCCTTCCAAAGGAGATGATAAAACTTGTGACTTCTAGCTTTGCCTGAAACTGAAGGTAGCTCTGTATCCTAGAGCGAGCGCTCTGTAACTCTATTCAGTAAGCCTGCAGCAACTCCGTTTTGTTGTTTGTGGGAGATCTTAGAATATGGGAGCAATCGGTGGTAGCTGGTAATAAGCTCTAGGCAGGAAGGTGGTGAACACAGCATCGCCAGATGATTTTGGGCAAGCTTCTTCTCCTTGCTGGCCACTGAGTCCCTTGTGTCAAAGGGAGGCTGGATTCAGGGATCTCTATGGTCCTTTCCTTCCCCAACTAGCTACAGATGTCCCCCTGAAATTACTCTGGAGGCAAAATCCATTTCATTTCATGAGTTCATGCATTTGTTCTGCTGTCCTTTCATCCAACAAATAATTATTCCAGGGCCACATCCTGTGCTCATAAGAGATAACTGAGTAAGAGAACACTGCTGTCCTTAAGAACATCCAGAGTGGAAGAATCGCCTTTAGATTCTAGAGTTTTCTCTCAAATAACACTTCTTAAGCATAAAAGGGCACCTTCAGAACATCGTGGTCATTCGCAAATGTTGCTTACGTTTAGTGCTTAGTGCTGAAAAGAACCATGAATTATACAGTCTTAGAAGCTCAACGAGCTTTTCAATAATGTGCATTTGTGTCTAACACCTGTCTAATGTTTGAACCACTTCCCTCATAGCCTTGGCTTTGGTAGAGAGCTCTCAGCTTTGCAGCTGAACCCTCCTCCATGGAGGGCACACTGACCAGTGTGGCCCGTTCTTTCACTAGGCAGTTCTGACAATCACAGAGCTATAATTTTACTCCCTGAAGTCTGTCTTCTCGAACGCGTTATACTCAACAGCTCCTGCCTGGCATTTTTAGGGCCACAAAGAAGGCGCTTAGTCAGTGATCCATATCTATATGGCAGCCCTCATTTTTGACCCCGGGGAAAGTGACGTCACCTCTCTTGTCCCATGGTATCCTTGTCTATCAAATAGAGATGGTACTGCCTTCTTTTAGTAACCAAGAGGATCAAATCTTCGCAATAGTACAGGATTGCTATTAGGTACCAAGCATGTCCCATCAGGTATTAATAATAATAATGTTACTGCTAGTAGTAGAAATAATATTCATAAGTTGCCAGTAATATTAAAAGCGGCACACTGTACCCCTTCAGCAACATTAGATAATGTTGCCATTAGGATTTTGCACCAAGACCAGGTAGGATTTATTCCTGGCAGGCAAGGATTTTTCAACGTGCAAAGCTTGATCAAATCACCATAGGATCCAGCATCTCCACATCCGGGAAACTGAAGCAGGGCACTGAGCCGACATGTACGTATGCCTGTGCTCCCAGTAGCAGTATGCACAGTGGCCAAGAGGCAGAAATAACACAAGTATTTACAGATGAGTGGACAAACAAAATGTAGCACTATCCGTACATGGAATATCATTCAGCCTTAAAAAGGAAGTGCTACAACATGGATGAGTCTTGAGGACATTTTACTAAATGAAATCAGCCCATCACAACAAGACCAGTTCAGTAGGATTCAACATATATGAGACCCCTTGAGTAGTCAGATTCATAGAAGTACAAGGTAGGATGGTGCTTGCCCATGGATGGGGGAAAGGAGAAACCAAGAGCAATTTAAGGGGTACAGAGTTTCAGTGTTACAAAATAAAATGCTCTCTGGAGATCGGCCACACAACCATGTGAATGTCTTTAACACCACTAAATGGTTAAGATGATAAAAATTTATGATTTGTGCCTTTTCCCACAATTTGAAAAATCAGTGTGAAAAAATTTTTAAGTAATTAAAAAATATCATGAGTAAATAGAGAAGCGACACTTGGAGTTTTGCAGGTAACAAGCCCACTCTGGAGGACCTGCTCACCCCCACCCCCCAGTTGCCAGGAAGGCAGTAATCTTGCTAGTTGAGAGCACACACCCTCAGCCCAGTCTATCTGCATTTAAATCTTGGTGCCAGCACTCACTGGCCAGGGACACAAGTTCAGTTCTATATAGTGGACACCGTGGTAGACCAGCCATGTGAGTTAGTATCTACAGAAAGCACTTGGGCAAATGCCTGGCACACCCTGGGCCCTAAGGAAGAGGGAGCTACTGATATTTTTATTTTAGCCAATGGCAGCTAACATTGCCGGAACCCCAATTTTGCACCAGGGGCCGCACATTTCCTTCATTTTGTGTTGGGCCCCTGAATTAGGTAGCTAGTCCCACCTTGACTAGCCCTGGTGGGGAGAAGGGGCCATCTGTTTGAAGGGATGAGAGCAGAGGCTGTAAGCCAATGGTGGAGGCAGAGGGGAAAAGGACGCAGGCTTACAGAGGAGTGGGGTAGAAGACGCAAGGCAGGGAGGTGGCCAAGGCAGGAAGCAGGCTCAGACCCTCTACCACCTTTGCCACCTTGCTGCCACCTCCTCACACCACTGTGGGTCGGGGGACAATACCCCTTCACACCAACCCTGACTCCCACCCCACTCCATCCCAATGCACCCTCCAGGCACGTTACACTCATGCCTGCAGTGTGGTACCACGGGCAGGAGCAGCACTTCTCAGCATGGACTCGTGCAGGGGCTCCAGCTGGTCTGTGCTTGGCTCTCTGTCACACTCAGTGCACAATCAGCTGCCAGCACAGCTTTTTCTCTGCAGAGATCCAGGTGGCATGGAGAGTGCCTGGAAATTGAGTCCTGTTGAGCTCTTCCTGTGGGGATGGCTATAGGACAGAAGGAGAAGGAGGAAGAGTTCAGTGGGCCCAAACAATCAGGCATCAAATTTAAAGCATCATGGCAGCTTTGGTGGGACGCACCTCAGAGATCCCTCATCCCACGCTCTGAGATGCCGGAATGGCTTCGTCCACCTGTGGGTGGATTCTTACTCAGCCCTCAAAGTCTGGGCCTTGCATTCTCCTTTTTGGGGATAGAACCTGCCTGCAGGACAAAAGGGACAGATGTGTGTGTGTGTGTTTTCGGAGAGGACCAGGGGCGGGGCTGGGTAAGAGAGGACCCAGGGAGGGAGAATGAATAGCAAAAGCCACTTGAATGATGCTCCTCCTTTCCTAGCTGACAAAGAAACACACAGAAGGAAGTCTGCATGTTGGGGCCAGGAGGGGGAAGATTGGCTAGGACTGCATGGGCCCTGGGAGACTTGAGGAAATTTTCTCAAGAGGTAAGAAGGCCAGCAAGATGTTCCAACACACACGCACACACACACACACACACACACACAGGCACACACGCACGCACACGGGCACACACGACAGGACGTTACATTACAGATACTCATCCTGTTTCCCTCTTCTCCACCTGCTGCACTGACATCTGTTTGCAGCGATTGCCTTTTACTGGGCTTTCTAATTGGCAATTGGATTAGGTGGAACTGGCAAGATCAGTAGAGCCTAAAATGATCTTTATAAACTGCGCTGAGACAGAAATTTTGGGACGAGAGATGATGGGTAAGGAAGACTTTCAGAAGGTTCTCTAGGACATTACACAATGTGATTTTCCTTTCACCAACCCATTGCTGGGGTGAAAAAAAAATCAGTAAAGTATTACGTTCAAGACATTGGCGGTCAGATCTGAAATGTGGGGATTTGCCATCTTGCCAAGGTCATGTTCTAAATTCAGTGGAAGTGGGGGAGAGTGTGGTTTAGGCTGCTAGCTGATCCCTCGCGCCTATCCCCATCTCCTTCTAGAAGTACCCAGCTCCAAGTGCAGCTAGGAACGCAGCCAGCGGCTGCCAACCTTCAGCAAGGAGAGGCTGTGGGATGACCACTGGACCAGAGGAGCTTTGCACTCCCTCCTTGTGCCCCGACTGGAAAAGGGGCTCACCCTGCACTTCCCTTTCTCCCTCTGGGTGAAAGTAGGTGACATCAGCTCTTGAGGATAGTAGATTGCCTGGGAACATTCATGAGAGAGAAATAAACTTCGGTAATTTCACAATAAGGAGAGCAACAAGACAAAAGCGATTGCCTTGGCAACTGCCCTCCCTGAAATCTGTCTGCCCCCTTTCTGAAAAGTGTCCTGGTATATTTAGAAACGTGTGTGCACTCCCGCATACCATACAGGATCGCTGTGAGGACAAAATCCTGTGAAAGATGATAGGATAAAAATGCTCTGAAACAGCTAATGTTTTGTGAATATGTCTTCTTTGGATGGTGTCAAAGCCACTCTCTGTTTCCCTCTACAAAACCTGCTTCTCGCATACTCTCCATCTTGGTAAATGGTGCCTCTGTTCTCTCAAGGCTTTAGGCCAGACCCTTGCTGCGTCTCCCTCACTCACACACAGAGTGCAGCAGGTTTTTCCAACATCAGCTTCATGGCCTGTCTAAATCTGACCGCGTCCCACCACCTGTGCTGTGGCGGCCTGGCCTCCTCCCTCCCCTTCCATGTCCTGGGGCTGCAGCGCTCCTGCACAGGATCTCCTGTCAGAGCCTGACTCAGATCATGCCAGACCTGACCTCCATACCCCGGATGCTTGCTACCTCATTCAGGGTAAGAGCCAAATTCCTTCCTGTGCCCTGCACCAGCCTCTGGAACTGGGTCTCAATCCCCTCTCGCAACCACCCGTCCCCAGTCCTCCTCTCCCACAGTCTCCATGTGAGTCCCTCTCACGATAGCCCCACAGGCCTCATGTGTGCCTTGGTCACACCAAGCAATTCCTACTAAAGGGTCTTTGCCCTTTCTCTCCTCTCTGGCTCTGATGTACTCCCCGGGTGCTGTGTGGGTCCCTGCCTGGCCTCCTTCAGGATCTGTTCAAATGCCCCCTTTCCTAAGGTTTTCCTCAACCAAAATATTAAAATGTCAACCTTTTACTCCGGGCACTACCCACCCCTCTTCTGGGCACATGTGCACATGTGCACAAGTAAGCGTGCAGGTGTGCTCACGCTACCCCCATGGGACGTGTTTAGCATTATGACAAGCTGGATTTATTTGCTTGTTGATTGTCTGTACCCACATCTTTGGGATGCCAGCTTCATTAGGACAGGGTCTGCCCATTTTATTCATAGCCTCTCTCCAAAGCCTAGAGCGATGCCTCGCACAGAGTTGGCCCTCTGCCAGTCCTGGTTAAGTGAACGAGTGCGCCCTGGATGGGATGGTATCTGGCAGCTGAGAGGTGGGTGCACACGGGGGAGGGAGGCTGGCTGGGTGAGGCAGGACAAGGGTGTGAGGCCACAGAGCACAAGGGGATAAAGCTATAGGCACGCAGGCTGTCACATTACAAGCTGCCTGGGCTTGGTGCCGACAGGTGAGGGAGAGGAGCGAGAGATGAGCCTGTGTGCCAGCCTGAGCGGCTGTGAGCAGAGCAGGTGTTGCGAACCTAGCAGGGTTAGGGGTGAGGGGCCCAAAGCCAGCCTAGGAGGCCAGTGGAGCCTGATACGGCACCCATAAGTGCCACACTGCCAGCAAAGGGAAGCCTGGTGCTGGGAGAGAGGACAGGAGCATGAGGACAACTGAGCAGCCAAGGGCTAAGGGCCTCTCAAGACATGGTGGGTGGCGGTAGAGGACGCCCGGCCTAGGAATCTGGAGATCTGTCTCTCCTTCCACTTAGCATGTGTTCCCAGAAGGTGTGTGACCTGGGCCCAGCCCCTCGTCTCTTTGGACCTGCCTTCTCTTTCATCCTTCAGGCTTGCCAGGCTGATGTCCAGGAGGGGGCTTAGTGACCCAGTGCTGCACCGTCCCCATATCACAATTCTGGGCCAGGAGGCACCTCAGTGCTCTTGGGAGCTTCCTGCTCTCCCTCCTGAGCCCCACTCTCTGGCCTAAGAGTCAACAACACAGTGTCTGCCACAAATCGCCTTCCCCATTGCGATGACAGCCGAGCATGCTCTCTGAAGCCAGAGGGGGCTTGGGCTGGCCTGCTCCTTCTCCCTCCTTTGTAGATGATCACCTCAGGATTGTGCTAAGGAAGGCATTGGAGACAGAAGAATGATGCCAAGGTGGACAGGCTTCTGGTTCCACTCCAGCCCTAAGCGGCCTGCCACATGGCCTGGGGACCCGGGAACGGCCCCAGCACCACCACACTCAAACTGTATGGCCTCAGGCATGTCACTTCCTCTTTCTGAGCCTCTGTTCCTTCCTGTGAGAGATGGTGGGATGGGTGGTGATATCTCCCGGCCAACCTCACATCACGTTCCCTGTTGGGAGAATGGGATTAGCAGGTGCTAACTTACTTGGTCATTCTCAAGAGACTGTGTCCTCTTAAGGGACTTTGCTGTGACTCGTTCTTCCCTTCTCCACCTAAAATCCCAGCCCCAAAGTTCACCAGAATTACCAAATGGGGACAAGGTTGATGTATCCCTCACAGTCCTGTGTTCCTCTTCTGTATTCGTGGCCCCCTCTGGGGCATTTGCTGGTGATGGGATGGAACTCTCAGGTACAATGAAATGAATAATTTGGAAAACAATGTATATTGGTTAAAAATTCTTTCTTCCTGGTTACCCCATTTCACAGACCCTCCAAATTTGTTCTTTGTCACCATAGCGACCCATGTCCTCTGACAAGAGGAGAGTGCACTATCAGGGCTGGTAGGGGAGCTCCCAGAAACAGCCACGTGGGAGATGTGGGTCCTCTGTGAGCTGTTTTGGCCAGCTCTTGAGTGCTCAGTTCCCTGGTGACATTAGAACCTTCTCATGAGCCCCGGGAGGCTCTCGACACCTGGGCACCAAGGACATCAGTCAGATTCATGCACATCCTTTTGTATCATCTCATAACTACAAATAGGACAAATACCAAAACCAAAATGCCTACAGGTCAAATAGAAGCCAGGGGCAAGCCTGGGTACCATCCACAAAGTGAAAATGATTTTGTCCTGTACCTCCCTCCCCGAATAAAGAAGTATAGCATCTGGCGGGCCTCCTCGGGCTCCTACGGGGCACCAGCCCTGTGTAGGATGCTACTTTGAGGCACAGACTGAGGAACATGAGTGGGGACCAAGCCCAAAGGGGGTCTGTGGCAGGTCCCGGCTTCAGGGACTCACAGAGCCGGTGCTGCTGGGTATTATAATGGGAAGAGAGGCCACGTGCAGCCCGTGGCATGCTCCAGGGGACAGATCCCCAGCAGGACGTCTGATTTTAGCCAAAGGCCATGCCATCCACAGTAGACAATCCCATGTCTTTGAAAAACCCCTGCACATCACTGGTCCTTGGTAGAGACAGAACAATGACCAGGGGACACCGGGCGACCAACCGGCTGGAACTGCCTGCCTTGAGCTGGGTTCAGTCACAGACACCGAGTCCTCGGGCTGGTCCAAATGAGCCGCAATCTCCCAGGAGATGAGACATAATGCATCCCAGATGGGCATCCCAAGCAGGAGCAGCAGCAGAGAGGACACACGGGTGGCGTAGACGGCCATGGCGTGGCTGCTGTCACACGAGGGAGCCTCCCCCTCATGCCCCTCATGGCCATGCCTATGTGAGGGATGCTATGAGGCCAGCAGTAGGGGGTGGAAGAACGTCTGAGCTCGGGAAGGATAAGTCAGTTGTCACGTGGGTACAATACACACATGGACCGCGGCCCCACCGAGCGGTGGCCTGAAAGGACCATAACAAGAGCACATTTGGTCACCCCCTGAACAGCTGGGGTGGAGCAGTCGCTGAGGATGAGAGGAACTTAGAATAGACAGCAGGGGATGGGAATGAGTGTCAGCTGGGGCCCTGATGTCATCCTCCCTGCCATGGAGGATGGCAGTCCTGCTAACTTCCTTCTTCCAAATGGCCTCTCGAGACACTGGGCAAGCTGGGACCCTGGAGGAGCTGAGAGGAGTTGCGGGAGTGCAAGCATGGACTGGGGGGGACAGGAGAGACACCACATGTTCCCTACAAAAGGAGTGACACGTTGGTTGGCCACGGGGAGTGTGGCGTAGACCTTTGTCAGCTCCTTTCCGGGTCACTCCCTTCTCAGTGACAGAGAGGGACAGGCTGTGTAGGCTTGGATGTTTCAGCCCACACTGGAGCAACTCTTACAGATGTGTCTCGCTCCAGAGCCCAATGTCTGGTGGCTCTGAACCAAGGATGAGAGTGCATGGTACCCCTCTGCTGGGACATTTGGCGATTTCTGGATCCATTTGTGGTTGTCATAACTCAGGGAAGTGTTACCGGCATTGAGTGAGCAAAGGCCAGCAATGCTGCTAATTTTACCCAACGGGACCCCCTAACAGCAAAGAATTATCTGACCCCAGGTGCCGAGGTGGATGGAAGCTTCATTCTGTCTGCCTCTTAACTCAAATTCTTCCTTCTCCCCTTCCTTTCACAGGTGATGGCTCCAAATAAATATCTTGGATCCCAAACTCAGCCTCTGCACCTCTGCACCAACTAATATCAGGATATCTCCATTTCCTACCGCAGTGTCCGGCATTGTGGGTTCTCAGTGAGTATCAGGAATGCACAAGGAGAATCTAGATTAAACATCAGCCCCCACAGCATGAAATCAGGAGACCAATGGAGCCAGTACGGTTTTCATTTTCCATGAAAGGCACCTCTGGAGAACACTGTGAAATCACAAAAGATCCTCAGGTCGGGGACGTTCAGGTCTGATGCTCATTTCGAGCACTGACAAGCATCTCCCCTTGGGAAACTCAGGGCATGTGCTGCCTCCTTCGTGGGGCCTTGCATGCCCAATTCTCTATCCCTGCCAATAATAAGGGCTTTTTCTCCTATGGTCCCAATATCACAAACACCTTAATTAGTAACTTGATATATTACAATTTCTGTTTACGTGTCTATCACCCAAATTCAACCATAATAACATTGTATAAGGCAAAGCTCATATTTTCATATTCATTTCTCTAGTACCTAGCATGGGGGGTTGCACACAGTAGATTCTCAACTCATTATTTTTAAATGACCAAAGAAATAAATGAAATTAGAACCCTTTCCTTGACTTCATCCACCAAGAGAGGGACTAAGAGGAAGATAAACCTGAATTTGGAGCATCAGGCGAATGGACTTTGATGTTTACTAGACTTAACCTTGGGGTGGTGAGGGCTTTCTTTCCTTCAGTGGTGGGGGGGGGGGACAAAGTTGGGAGGTGGTTATTTCTCTTGGAGAAATAGGACAGTGTGTATCAGCCAGATCCAGCCTTATTCTGAGACTATTAGTATTACAAGGCATCAGCTGTTAAAATGATGTGAGACAGAATTCAGTCCCCATGCTTCCTACAGAATCTGGACAAGTGGTTTTAACACAGGGGGAAAGGAAAGTGAGGAGTTCTAATTTTTTTAAATAAAACAAATGTCAGATCTGTGTGGGAAAGGGGGGATGGGACAACAGAGAGAGCGGCAGAGACCTAGAAAAAGAGAGACACGGAGAGAGAGATACCCAAGTTCTTCTCCAACCCCAACCAAGCCTGGACCCTTCTAGACCCTTCTAATCAAGTACACTTAGCAAACAGAATTCAGTAAGATCAGAAATAGCATAGTTGAGGAGACACAAGAGAGCTTAAGACTTCCCAAGGAGAAGGGCAAGGTTGAGATTTTGTTCTATTCCTTGGAAGGAAGGACGGCCAGGGCATGGTCTCCTTTGCTGATAGGGTCCCTGATGCCCTGATTTTCTGTTCTGGACTTTGTTGGCTTCTTGCATGTCTGCATGTCTTGATAAAACTTTACAAACATGCCCTGATGGGCACACGCAGGTAGACACCAGGGATCCCTCGCTTGTCGGATTTTAAATCCTCTGGGTCTGTGTCATGACCAGGAAGACCATTTCTACCTACCACTGCTCTCTGTGCTACGTGAGGGCTCAAGCATGCTCCAGAAATCCCATTCCTCCCCATGTGCCCTGACCATTCCTGCTGGTGTCCCAGGATGAAATGCCGTTTTTACCCACAGCAACAGAATGTCAGATGCCCTTGTGGCAAATAGCTTCCATTTCCTGTGGCAGAAATCCCCCCAGAGCAGCATCATTATCCTGTCCCCTGGTGAGGAGCCTATCTATGTCTCCCAGAAGCCGGTCACCTGGCCCTGCAGGTGAGTCTGTGAGGTAGGAGCTCAAATACAGCCTCTGCCAATATCCCACAAAGCAAAGGGTGACCTGAAAAAGAAAACAAGCTAAAACCATGCTGGCCAAGGAATAATCCTAAGAACTTAAGAGCATTTTGCTTGAAGGAGAGAAGACTCATGAGGATATACGTATTCAAAGTGTTCCCGGGTGCGAGAAAGTTGGGGTTGTGCTCTATGGCCCAGGACCAGTAAGGAGGGCACGGGGAGGTGGGAGACAGAAGGTCAGTATGAAAGAGGCCTTTCTTCCAGAATGTGCAGAACTGGCATTTGGAGAAATGGAAACTCCCATGGAGGGATGTGCACCAGCTGTGGCCAGCTGTGCAGACATAGCCCAGCCACTTGCTCTTGGCTCCACTCAGGACGCTTTCCGGTCCTCAAATCCAGCCTATCACCTGTTTTCATAAATAAACTTTCATTGGAACATAGCCATGTCCTGCCTTTATATGTAGTTTGCTGCTGCTTTCCCACCACAATGTCTGAGTTGCGTCGTTGTGGTTGTGACAAAGACCTGATGGCCCACAAGGCCCTTTCCAGAAAGAGTTGGCCAACCCTTACTGGAGCTTGCTTCTCAGGGCGTCTGTTGACTCTGTCAGTTTCTGGAGGGAAAACTGAGTAGAGTTGTTGAGTTGGAAGTAAGGATTCCCATGAAAATAATTGAAATTCTTTTTTTTTTTCCTAAAAGAACCTGAGGCCCCTG